>JAECUM010095843.1:0-22661 GCA_016617855.1 Megalonaias nervosa | reverse complement strand
TGGCAAGTAGCTAGTTATACATGGAGAGAAATACTAATTGGCAAGTAGCTAGTTATACATGGAGAGAAATACTAATTGGCAAGTAGCTAGTTATACATGGAGAGAAATAGGAATTTGTAAGTAGTTAGTTATACATGGAGAGAAATACTAATTGGCAAGTAGCTAGTTATACATGGAGAGAAATACTAATTGGCAAGTAGCTAGTTATACATGGAGAGAAATACTAATTGGCAAGTAGCTAGTTATACATGGAGAGAAATACTAATTGGCAAGTAGCTAGTTATACATGGAGAGAAATAGGAATTTGTAAGTAGTTAGTTATACATGGAGAGAAATAGGAATTGGTAAGTAGTTAGTTATACATGGAGAGAAATACTAATTGGCAAGTAGCTAGTTATACATGGAGAGAAATAGGAATTTGTAAGTAGCTAGTTATACATGGTGAGAAATACTAATTGGCAAGTAGCTAGTTATACATGGAGAGAAATAGGAATTTGTAAGTAGCTAGTTATACATGGAGAGAAATACTAATTGGCAAGTAGCTAGTTATACATGGAGAGAAATAGAAACTGGTAAGTAGTTAGTTATACATGGAGAGAAATAGGAATTGGTAAGTAGCTAGTTATACACTGAGAAAAATAGGAATTGGTAAGTAGCTAGTTATACATGGAGAGAAATAGGAATTGGTAGGTAGATATTTATACATGGAGAGAAATAGGAATTGGTAAGTAGTTAGTTATACATGGAGAGAAATAGGAATTGGTAAGTAGTTAGTTATACATGGAGAGAAATAGGAATTGGTAAGTAGCTAATTATACATGGAAAGAAATAGGAATTGGTAGGTAGATATTTATACATGGAGAGAAATAGGAATTGGCAAGTATCTAGTTATAAATGGAGAGAAATAGGAATTGGTAAGTAGTTAGTTATACATGGAGAGAAATAGGAATTGGTAAGTAGCTAGTTCTACATTGTGAGAAATAGGAACTGATAAGTAGCTAGTTATACATGGAGAGAAATAGGAATTGGTAGGTAGATATTTATACATGGAGAGAAATAGGAATTGGTAAGTAGTTAGTTATACATGGAGAGAAATAGGAATTGGTAAGTAGCTAGTTATACTTGGAGAGGAATAGGAACTGGTAAGTAGCTAGTTATACATGGAGAGAAATAGGAATTGGTAGGTAGATATTTATACATGGTGAGAAATAGGAATTGGTAAGTATCTAGTTATATATGGAGAGAAATACGATTTAATAAGTAGCTAGTTAAACATGGAGAGAAATAGGAATTGGTAAGTAGCTAGTTATACATGGAGAGAAATAGGAATTGGTAGGTAGATATTTATACATGGAGAGAAATAGGAATTGGTAAGTAGTTAGTTATACATGGAGAGAAATAGGAATTGGTAAGTAGCTAGTTATACATTGAGAGAAATAGGAATTGGTAAGTAGCTAGTTATACATGGAGAGAAATAGAAATTGGTAAGTAGTTAGTTATACATGGAGAGATATAGGAATTGGTAAGTAGTTAGTTATATATGGAGAGAAATAGGAATTGGTAGGTAGATATTTATACATGGAGAGAAATAGGAACTGGTAAGTAGTTAGTTATACATGGAGAGAAATAGGAATTGGTAAGTAGCTAGTTATACATGGTGAGAAATAGGAATTGGTAAGTAGCTAGTTATACTTGGAGAGAAATAGGAATTGGTAGGTAGATATTTATACATGGAGAGAAATTGGAATTGGTAAGTAGCTAGTTATACATGGAGAGAAATAGGAATTGGTAAGTAGCTAGTTATACATGGAGAGAAATAGGAATTGGTAAGTAGCTAGTTATACATGGAGAGAAATAGGAATTGGTAAGTAGTTAGTTATACATGGAGAAAAATAGGAATTGGTAAGTAGCTAGTTATACTTGGAGAGAAATGCGAATTGGTAAGTAGATAGTTATACATGGGGAGAAATAGGAATTCGTAAGTATATAGTCATACTCGGAGAGGAATAGGAATTGGTAAGTAGATAGTTGCACTTGGAGAGAAATAGGAATTGGTAAGTAGTTAGTTATACATGGAGAGAAATACGAATTGGTAAGTAGAAGGTCATACTTGGAGAGAAAAACGAATTAACAAGTAGCTAGTTATACATGGAGAGAAATACGAATTAATAAGTCGCTAGTTATACATCGAGAGGAACACAAATCGTTGGTCTGCTTTTTCTGCAATTTGAGTGAACGTACAAGTTACAAGTAATAATTACACTGATATCAGTTTAAAGAAGGATTACTAAGACAAAGGCAATCTCTTTGATGATTTAGTTTAAACTAGCAAAGAAGATTACTAGACGAAGGCAATCTTTCTGATGATTTTTTAAGCTAGCAAAGAAGGAGTTTTATATCAAAGACAATCTCTCTGATGATGTTTTAAGCTAGCAAAGAAGGATTACTGTGTAAAAGGCAATCTCTATAATAAATTGTTTTAAGCGAACAAATACATTTTACAATCTTACAAATGACCATGCTTGAAAACTTGCGTGTAGTAGTATAGGTATTTTGAGGTTCCCGTCTCAGAGACCCCCTACCCCCAAAAAGGTTATACGTTAAAATTTTTGTCAGCAGCCTTTTTTTAGCTCAAAATGATGACTTTCATATTTCTGACAAAATTTGTTTTGTTGGGGTAGGGGGTCTCTGAGATAGGAACAACTCAAATACCTATACTACTATTACAGTCCCTATACTTATTATTTTTATAGTTTAGACAAAATTTCATATTAAACAAATGAAATATTATATATAATGTCCTTCTGTCAATCAAAGAGACATGTTGGATTTGATCTGACAAATAAATTTTGTAAGAGATTTAATTCGATTAGAGCAGCCTCAAGTTATACTGGTATAAAAACTAAAATAATAAGCGATTGTATTAAAAAAGTTGGATATCATATATCACCAAAATATGGGTCAGTATGGTTATTCGCGACTGAAAATGATATGAGAATAGCGGCTTGGGCAGATGATGTGATGACATTTATTGACAATATGGTTGATATTTTATTTGATAATGATATTTCTAAAGCTATAAATATTTGTTTAAAATAAAAATAATAGTCCCCAGAGAGGACTATTTGAAGATGATTATATACATATGATTATGATTATATACATATGATTATGATTATATACATAAGATTATATACATATGATTACGATTATATAAATATGATTATATACATATGATTATGATTATATACATATGATTATATACATATGGTTATGATTATATACATATGATTATATCTTAATTAAGGACAGCACAAAACACAGAATCTTAATTACAGTAGCGTATTTACAGCAAGCATATTTACAGCAATTATATTTACTGTAGCGTATTTACAGCAAGCACATTTACAGCAATTATATTTACAGTAACGTATTTACATATTTACAGTAACGTATTTACATATATTTACATATTTACATATATTAACAGGGACAGCACATACAAACGGGCCTTCTCTACGTTCAATACAAATTTTTGCACACTCCCCCATCATAATCACCCAGGGAGTGCAAAATTACACCTACCAAGTGACATGGTGGGAGAGTGTACAAATTTTCTATTGAAACATAGACTGGCTAGCTGACGCCCCCACTAAAGAAGAAGATTTTGGCATAATATCGCCTTTCGCCCGACAATTTGTCGGTCATGAGAATCGAACCACGGACCTCGAGCATGAAAATCCAACGCGTTAGCAATCGGCCACCGGACTTCATTATATATATATGTTAAAAAAAGTTATTATATAGCACCAAACAGCATTACATTTTCTGATTTTGAAAACACGTAATTTTACATTATATTATCTAATTCTGAAAACATTATTAAAAATAAATCGAGGAAAAACATAATTTTTGATTTTGTATTTTACAGATAAACGAATATCCTAATGCTAGGCTGAACTGTATAAGATCGACCGTTTCCAGTGATACTAACGAGCGGACTGAATGAAATACACAGATGTTATATATATAAGTCGAAGCTAAATTAAAAGGTCTGATTCTAAAAACAATATTATAAATAAATCGAGAAAAAACATCATTTTTGATTTTATATTGTACAGAAAAAACGAAATCCTAATGTTTGCCTGAATTATTACCATACAATTATCTTTGACAGAAAATCGGCTGTTGCTAAGGATACTGGCTGAATGACGGCATTACTGCAGAAAAATAATCAATATTCTGTATTGCGCAGTTGGACTTATACTATAGTAAATATGTTATTTAAGTAGGACGAATTGCTAGTTATTTTGGTATATACAGAAATGATACCAGGATTTGTAGGTCTTAAAATACTATCAGATTTACAAATCTATTATATTTCATTAGCGAAAAAAAACACACGAAACACTATATATGCTATGTTTGATTGGAACAGTATTATCTCCCTTTTAAAAACAGATATGGTACACACAGTTATATTTCTTGACCAACACACAATGTCTCGACGTTTGCTATTAAGTAAAATATGCTATCGTGATTATATAAATAAAATTTAATTCTACCAGATACTTTACGACGACATTCAAATAGTTCTTTCATCGCTATCTTACTGAGAAGATACTTACTACCTTTCACGTAAACCTTCGACCTATCTAGGTCTATATTAATTTTTGTATACTGGTACTGGCTTATCGGATTATGCAAATTGTTATATTTTAATGCAAGCTCGTCTCGTAAACTTTCGAGATAACTAAAGTATTTGCTGTCATCTTATTTGATAAGGGAGAGTTTGATTCTGTCAAATTTACTAAAACAAATACCTGAAATTTCATCGTTAAATTCAAATGATAATTGCTGGTTATTAACCATTATTTTTTTATTTTGCTATTAACTCCATCTGCTAATGTTAAATTTTCAAACATTATTTCTGATGTTTAGACAAAATAACTTGCATAATATCCAAGCGCTAGTGTGTTAATTCCGTCACTGCAATATCTTTGATCATCAAAATTACTTAGTCCCCGTTTTATGATCGTATCAGTTTCAAGTTTATGATGATTTGTTCTGATAACATTTGTTTTGATAAAACTGACGCTGTTGTTTAGCGCTGCTTTAAAATCGTCAAAATTCATCATCTTTTTCACACATCCTCGAGGAATACCTTTTGCTTTTTTTGTAAGTTTATTGTCATCTAATATGACAGCATACATTTTGCTCTTTAGTCCAACAAATTCCCTAACTGGCATAAACATAAATTCATCTTTCATTTTTCCAATAACTTTCTTATTCGAATTATCTTGAAATCCACTACATGTTGGATAATCTGATAAATGGAACAGATGTTTATTATTGTAAATATCTTCATAGGCATCTTCACATTTTATATTATAAACTAACGAATCTGTATCAGTAAATAGCAACTCTGAATCTGGCCACTGCTTTTTGGTAAAATTATAGTGAAAATCGTACATCAGCCACTTTGATATATCAAGTACAGCTGCACCAACATAAATAGGTTTATTTAGCTTTAAATTTGTCTTTCGTCGTTGTATTGCAACAAGATTTTCATTAAATATTTTCATACTAACAAAACCATCATCATTAACTAATTTATTTCTGCGACTTATATTATTAACAATTTCTATAGAGACTCGCTTGCGAATATTTTCCATCGTCTTACCGAACACCGAGTTGTTCATCAACTTGAAAAAGTTTTTCTCAAATTCGGTTTTAGCCACAGCACGACGTTTTGTATTTAGATCAATACAATTTGCCTTCCACTTCGACTGATTAAACTTTAGCACGCTGTGGACCTTTCTCAGAATTAGTCCAGCATCTACTGCTTGTTTTAAATTTTTGTAATGCATAACATAATTTCTTTTATCTAACAAATTTGGAACTAACTTATTAACAATCGAATTTTTTGCTGTTGTCGTTGCTCGTTGTTCAGGCGATAATAAACTATAATTAATCATCATTGACTCTGCGCAAAACGGATAATCGTTATGTAGATCATGTAGCGAACTAGGATAATCCAGATCAACTTCAACAAAATATGAAATATCGGAAAAATCGATATTAATTTTTCTCGGTAAATCTTTTTCAGTTTCTTTAAGAAATTGATCTGGAGTTATCCAATAAAATCCACTACATGGCATTGGTTCTGACATCGCATACCACACAAATTATTGGCGTCCAGATAAATGATGTAACTCGACGGGAGATTTTTATCATAATTTTTTAAGTACTTGTTATTAGCAGCTGCATATTTCTTTGTTATAACGTTAATTCCGCCTCTGATACCTTTTTCAATGAAGTTAAACATATCGACATCTGTTAAGAGATCTAGTTCTATTTTGCTTGTTTTTAGTAGAGCGTCCCAAGATAATCCTGGAGAGGAATAATACCAACAGGGGTCTAATCCATAATTGCTATAGCTGACCCGACGAAAACTCTCAAAACATCTGCTAGCAATAATACATCTGTTTTCAAATATAGATCATGATAATCACCAAATGGTTTACAACTAAATTTATTCCAAATATCTTGTGCATATTTGTATTCGTCATCTGTTATATTTTCGTTTTTGAGTTGCGAGTAAAATTTATCTTTGCCGGGCAGAGAAGTTTCATTAAATCTGCTCCAATCGTCGAGATACTCGTAAGGAAAGATACCTTTTTTTGTCAGATCGATATAGTTTTCACCGAAGCAACTTTTTAGGTTAGCGAAATTGCTAAAACCTTTAACAAGCTCATCTAATGATGCTGCCATAAATTGCAGACTGTCAATAAAACGTAATTTACCGAGCGTCACCGACATATAATTTTCAAAATTATTTGGAATACATTTTATTACGTTATTTAAATTTAGTTTAGCTTTAATATTTTCATCACCAAAAGCTTCTACAATGATATGACTGTGATAGCCACGAAAGTTATGTAAAACTGCGGGAATAAAATCTGGAGCATGAAGTTTTAAATTACAACTGTTATGAGCTGCTCCACGATATTGGCCGGTCAAATGACAATGATCTCGCACCTTATCACAGGCTCCGTTAGAGTCTACCTGCAACTTTTCACAAATATGACAATTAACTGCCTCATCGAAATCGAGTTGCTGTTTAGACGTTATTTTCATCGGAGCTGTTTTAAGTAATCTGTTAGAAATTTTATTAACTTCGTCTATTAAATTTTTTAATAGCCATACGGCAGGATTTTCACCTCTATATAACTTTATCGGAGTTGAAAATTTATCGTTAGCGCAACAAACTACTTCATAAGCTACTCCGCAAGGAATATGTTGTTGTATTTTTCTAGTACTGGATTTATTCGGATTATTTTCTGCTCCAACCACAGGAACGAGTTGACACTAGAAATCAGCGTAAATAACAAAAGGAATATTTAGTTTATGATTATGATTTTTAAATTTTAATATTTTTTTCTTTTTCGCTAGGCATACTTATTCTTTGAACATTGACACAGTATTTGAGATGCTTCTGCAGTCTTTCATCGCTAGAAAAACCGTGCAAACATCTATAGCAGAAATATTTTTTATTTTTATTTTTACTGTACTGTTTGCCAACTAGTCCGTAAAAGTTTTTTATCCAACAATAATATTGTATTTTGCGTAGCATTTTCTGAGATATATCTCGGGTAAACGTTTTCTCGCTCATCTAGTCCGAAAACATTTACTGAGATACTGTTTTGTTTTTCAAACTTTGATATATAATTTTCTGCTACTGGAAAAGTTATTCCTAAAAAATTTAGTTCGTCTTTGTACGGAAAATACTTGTTAACGCGATCAGCATTTTTTTCTTTGGGAAACATCGCAGAAAGAATAGACCATTGAAAACATTTGTCATCATCGTTTTTGACATTAATACAGCATTTTTTGTTTTTAATTTTTTGAGGGAGATTGACGTAGCCAGCGCTATTAGCGCCTCTGCCGTGAAGTATGTTATATTTTGCTGTGTGAAATAAAACTTCTTTTATCATTTCAAATTTCCAACCTGATCCTGATGAAGTAAATTCTTCTAATTTTTTCTTTATTTCTTGATGTATTTCATCGGCGACCATGGCAATGTTTGTTCCAGTCAATATTTTTCTCGATTTTTCTGTTAAATATGGTTCTGAAATTTCGCTGTCAAAACTTTTTGTTTCAAAAATTACATCAAGTATATCTTCAACTGCGTGTAACTTTGATAAAATCGTATGATATTGGACTATAAGTTTGATACTTTTATGAGCCGCAAGTTCTTGAGCAATAACAGGTTGTAAAAGATGAAATAAATTTGTGGAGCTAAAATTTGCTAAAATTTTTTGATCATCAAGTTTGTAACTGTTATCGTAACCAGAAAATGCTGAAGCAATTTTTTCTGATTTGATAATGTTCTTTTTAGCAATATCTCGCAATTTTAACATTATATATATATATATATATATATATATATATATATATATATATATATATATATATATATATATATATATATAATATTTTATATTTAATTGAACTTTTTAAGATTTTTAATTAGAGGTATAAAAAACCTTATAGCATAATGACAGAAATTTTGAGATATATACCACTGACGGCGGAAGAGCAAGAATTTTATCATGTACATCCAAAATACAATTTATATGCAGCAAATATGTTAGGTTCTGTTTTTAATATAAAATCTAAAAAATCTGTTGGTACATCATCAACACCAGCTGGTATGTTAATTTCAGTAAAAGGCGATGATACAGAAAGGACTAAAATGTTTAGAAAAGATTTTATTTATACTTTGTTTTGCGGCGATATTCCAGAAGGACAACGAGTATATGGAAAAAATGGCGCAGTTGCTGATGATAATATTGAAAATTTATCATTACAAAATGAATTTCAACCTCATCCAGTATTTGATTTATATGAGACAAAAGATAAGGGAATTATTAGATATATAAGAACCAAAAACGTATTAGGAAATTTACATAATACTGGTTATTTACAAGTAATGGTACGTGGAACAAAAACTAATTTTGTTTGTTATAAGTTGCATAGGTTTGTGTTTGAAACTTTTAACGGACTAATAGCTAATAGTTTAGTTATCGACCAGATAAATAAAATTAAAACAGATAATCGTTTGGAAAATTTAGATGTGGTTATACAACAAGAAAACACAAGACGTGGAGCCGGTTATAATGGTTCTAATTTTAAAAATCCAAAATCAATTATTTCAATAAATCTCGAAACTGGAGAAGAAATAAAAGTTAAATCAATAACAGCTGCTGCAAAATATCATGAAATTAATTCCCAAGCAGTAACATTTGTAGCTGATGGTAAAAGAAAATCAACAACGTCAATGTTGACATTTGATAGATTTAGTTTTAAATACGATAATTAATAATATTTTCTATATCATTTTGAGTAAGACAATTATGACTAAATTCCATGACATCGTCGCGATTAAATCGTAACGGTATCATTTTATTTGTATCAAGTTTCATTTTATCTGCTGCTGTTAATAAAAATTTGTCAGAATCGCCTAATGTTATCATAACATCAACAAAATAAAAACTATGTCCCAACGAACAACAAACAATTTCAAATTGCCTCAGCTAGTTCTTTGTGATTTAGAATATTAACTCGCTGATGATATTTTTTTTTTCTCCGAACATTTTATTATTTATTAATTAGACAAAAGATTATTGTAATAATGAACTTAATTGAGAGGCTGGCTAAACTAAATTCGGAAGACTTTGTTTCAGTTTCAAATTTTACATCAGAAAATATTACTAATGACAGATTTGCTGATTATACTGAAAAAGATATTTTGCATAACTATGACGACGACGAAGATGATGTTGTTGTTAGTAAAAAATATTTAAGCAGACCAACAACTGGGCGATATGATGTTAAGTACCATATTGCTTAAAAAAATAATAAAATTTAATTTTACTGTTGCCGAGCATCAAATATTTTGGCAGCTTTTAAAGCCCTTTTTAAACGTAAAAATAGCTGGACAACAAAGAAATATAAAAAACGATTTTATTTTTGTTAAAATATTTAATTTAATGTCAACGGACGGTGCAAGAAAATTACATTTAATTTCTTTATGTAAACCAGTAAAATGTAAATCAGTATTAATAAAATAGGAAGAAATTTATAATAATATTATTCGATCGACTTAGTTGGTACCCAACTATTAAATTTATCGCCATACCCTCGCCATTTGACTAAACTTTTGTTGCCGCGCTTTTTAATAACTTTTTCAATAACAAATGTATCTTGTTCTGTTTTCTGATGAACTTGCTCATAAAAACTGCCAGTTATAGGCTCACCTAATAAATCTTTTAACGAGTATGTAACTGGTATTGTTAAAAGCACTTTATCAACAACAAATACGTCTTCGCTCCAGTTATGAGTATACCCTTTCTCAAATGTTTTTTTCGTCAACGAAATTCTAACTTTATCGCCAACTTTAAATTTGTGTCGTCGGTATATGTTTTCGTTTGCTAATATTGGATTTACAATCGCGTCGTTTGGCGACATTTTACTTTTGCCTAGCGAAATGGATCTGTGTTTCGTGTTATTATATTCGTCAACAATGTTTTGTAAATTGCCAATATATTTACTAGTATTTTTAGTTGTCAAATATTTGTGGATATTTTCGTTGAGCGTGCGATTAAATCGCTCGACGATGACACTTTTTCCCTCATTTCCTGTGACATATTTTTTAATGTTATTTTGCTCTAAAAACTTCAAATTTTTTATTAAAAAATTCCGCTCTGTGATCAGTCCAGATTCTATTTGGTTTTCTTTCTGTGTTAACAATAATTTGTTTTAGCGCATCAGTCATCGATGTCCCTGTTTTATCCGAAACGGGTATACTAAACGCGTATTTGCTAAAAACATCTACAACATTAAAAAGATATCTCTTTGGAGCGCCATCAGCGCCAACGTTATACTGGGCTAGATTTGAAACATCAACTAAGTCTATCGCCCAGATATCATCGACGGCATTTGCGACAACTTTACGTCGCGGAAACTTTTTTTTAGGTCTGTGTAGCTCAGTCGCAAGATCATCATATAATTCTTTTTCACCGAGTCTAGACTCTCCGAGTCCGAGTTTATATTTTGCTCCAATAAAACCCTGGACCAGCCTTCGGTCAACACGTTCTCGCATATTTACAGGTTTCATATCACGAAGTTTGTCTAACATTACTTTATCGCAGCTATGTTTATTTTGTTCGCTGTCTGGAAGATCAATATCTCTGTAGCAGATATCGAGGTGCATTGCTATTGCGTCAACTTGATTGTAAGGCTCTTGTTCTGGCAGCGGATTATCGTTTTCGTCAAGTTGTTTATCAAGAGGATTATAAGGTCCAGTATATTTATGACCTGGCAATGTCCAACCGCCTTTTGGTTTCGGCAATTTTCCAATAAATTTATGTATATCTATACCTGTTCCAATTATTTCTCTGTTTTTGCATTTCTGACAATATGTAACAATTTTATTTTGCTCGAGACATAAATCTCTATCGCAATCACAATCGCATGTCATTATTTATTTAGTCGTCTACTAAAATAATTTCTGGATAACCCGCTCCGGACAACTTTGTTTTTGGTAAAAACATACTTTTTTTTCTTCCATAGATTGCACAAACACTTTTCAGCATTATTCTATTATTTTTTGTTTTTTTCTGTTTTTTCGTCTTTATTTTCTGTTTTAGTTTTGCACTTGAGACAATATGTTGACATTGTATATGTAAGTTTAGATAAAATTTAATGCAATCTCATCATTAGCGTGAGAAGGTTGTTTGTCAAATTGCAAAATAAACTTTAAAAAATCTGTATTTTCGGTCATCTGTTTAATGAACATTACGCAATAATATCCACAAGCGGAAGTTCCAACTGGTTGAATTTGATTAGACGAATAATTTATTATTTTCGTAAGAGACTTTGTCTCTGGAGACTTCGTATCTTGCATTCTACTCATATATTTTTTTACTGCGTCACTTGGTGGAATTCCGAACGAGTCAAAATAATTGTTATCAAAAACAGCTACCCAATGTGTGCCAGATCCGTCATTAAAATCTTGTATATTTATAACACACGAACCTGGCGTTGGTGGAATCGCCATAAGTTCATCTTTAGAATAAACTCCACTGAAATTTATTACTTTTTTAGTTTATCAAGTATATCAAAATTACTTAACGCAGACTTTATCTCCTTGTTCCTGGCAACATTAGTCCTCGTCCTACTCCTAACAGATTTGGCAATAGACTTCCCGCCAATCCCGCTAGTAACGGGGCTATTGGAATAAATCCCCCTTTTCGCCTCTGTCGTGTCTTTTTTTTCGTCGTTGTCTTTCTTTTCGTCGTTGTCTTTTTTTTCGTCGTTGTCTTTCTTTTAGGCATTATATTTATCCATCACATAAAATTGTTACCATCGATATTCATACGAAAAGTTTCTTTATACCACTACCTTCAACAGCCTTTTTCGTTGCGCCAGATACTGCTGCAGACGCTGCTGTTAATCCTAATGTACCTAACACTGGCAAAATTTTAGGTATTAACGTTCTGGCTATTACAGATAATGCCGGACCGAAGAAGCCGCCATGTTTTTCCATTGCAGTTATTTGTGCAGCACTTAAATTTAAAACAAGTTTTTATGCGATCGTATTTATTTACTTGTTTTTGGTTAGCATTAATTTTGTTAAAGTACCTTTTGCTTTAGGGTTGACCTTTAATGATACTTGTCTTTTCTTTGCAACAGCAAATATATTTTGTCATCTTATATAACGATTACAGATTAAACTTGGACTGACGTTTTACCTCCGACAGAGTCAACTGTAACAAATCTGTCGCTTATTACTAACGCATACACATAAAATGGTACAGTTGGAGCTGCTCCTAGTGTCCAAGTAATTTCAATATCAGCTGTGCTGTCTACAGCTCGCTCGCTATGTTTACTAACATCAAAATAAAATATCGGATAAAGTGTACGAAATTCCTCTACTGATATGTGAGATCCATTTCCAACATCTTGATATTTTTGCATTGAGTCGAGTAAATACATGTACGGTCTAGTAATATTTTTATTCTCATCATCTGCAAAATTACATTCTATCGCCCGCTCCGGATATTGTTTTGAATTTATTCTAGCATATATTCGTCTAACATTAGCGCTATCAAATATCGCATTATTTTGTTGTTGGTTATTACGCCGCGCTTGTCTCTGAAATACATCAAATAATTGCCGTGGTTTTTGTTCACTAGGTGTCGTTGTAACTCGCCATGTGTAGTCGGTGGTATTCGGAATTGCTGTTTGAAATATTCTATGTTGCTGAAAATAAATTCTGTTTATGTGTTTTTGCAGCATATCATTTAATTCCGCCATTTTAGTGATAGATGGAGTTATTCTTGGCATCCATAGTGCAAGTTTGTTTATGACAAATTGTACATCGGCTCCACTTGACCTAAACAGGCAGTCGTTTTGATCTGATCGATCTAAAATAAGAGTATGTTTAACTCCACGAAATACTTTATTGCAATCACGACAAAAGCCAAATATTGTACTTAGTGGCATCATCATTGTAATTTGACGTGATTCTGCTGCAAGTGCCTTTCTCTTAACATAACCTTCATTATAACGTTTATTTCTTACGCTAATTGCGTTATTAATCAAACCTAACATTTGAGTGCTGGTTGCAGCTAAGGCTGGTGGTGCTATACCAAGATTATTGCAAGCAGAAGTAAGTGAGACTCTTACAGCGTCTGGATTAGCGGCTGCATCTGGTTCGGCTATACCAAAATTGGCAGCATTAGCGATAAGGAAATTTCTTACAATTACAAGATCTGCAGCAGCATCAGCTCCAGCAGCTAATGCTGTTCATAAAATAAATTTATTTATCGCAGGAATTATTGCACCAGCTCCAGTATCTTTAAACCACATCATATTGGTTGCAGTTGATTTGGAGTAATCATTGGAAAATGAAATAATATTTAAGATTGTACTTGCAACTTGTAAGTGATTTGAAATATCTCCGATAGATTGATTGACCAGCTGATATTTAGCACTTTTAAATAAACACCAACCGTTATTTATAAGAGCTACTTCTGTTCCAGCTGCAATTGCGGCAGGTGGAACAGCTACTGTCATAATCTGGCCACGAACTTCCAACATTGCTTTATGAGGCAGTAGAAATACGTCCTCGTCTCGAGTATTAAATGTTCTGGAGCCAGCCTTATTAGGATCGTTAGAATTTTCATCAAGATATTCAACGTATTCGAATTCTGTTACTGTGTCGTCTGTGTCATAAGTTTCTGGTAAATCGAGATAATTTTTTACAGACATTTTTTTATTGATTAGGTTATACAAAATTATTTCGGTGTTGTTACTTTACACATTAATTTTTGTATAATTTGTTCTCCTCGTGGTGATAAAAGTTTTTTTGTTGTTGTTATCATTGCGCGTTGAGTTTCTTTTGTTGGTGCGATTTCTGAAATAGCTTGTTTGATTGTCGGTATACCACGTTGTGGATCGCCTTTTATTTTATCAGCTATTTTTTGCCCCACGGCAGTTCCAGCAGCAGATGCAGCTCCAGTTGCAAAAGCTTTTGATGCATCAAGTGCAATTGGCGCAACTTTATGAGCTATTCCTGGAGCATTTTCTATAATTTTAGCAAATATATTTCCCAAAAATCCTCCTACTATTTTTCTTCGATAAACTTTTTTTCTCTGTTTCATTATATCTGAGGTTGCATAATTTTACTTCCAAGTCTTTTAGCTTTTCTTAGAAAATATGTTTACTGTTCGCGTAGGTGTAAATAATAAATAACAATTTCATTATTAAGATCTAACTGTCTTCCAGACTGATCTGTCAACTGCATATTTACTTCTGTTATTTGATTTTCAACATTTAACGGATAATAAATAACCTGACGTGGACTAATTTGCATAAGAGATCCTGGTGGAACTTCTGGTGAAAAACTATATATCGTTTGTCCTTTACTACCTTTAGCTGAATAAGATCCTGATGCAATAGAGCAATTTACCAATATTGCGTTTACATCAGTTATATTTACTGGATTTTCACCGTCATACGTTCTGCTGGTTTCATTAGGAGGAGGAGGAGCAGCATAACTTTTATATTCGAATCCTATCAGTGGTGCGATACTTTTTGGATTATTAAAATCAACTGTTATACCAGGTTTTATTGTTATTCTAGCTCGTAACGTATTATAATTTGGTGTAAGCTCAAAATTATCAGCTACACTTTCATTTTTCATTATTAGTTGTTTTGTTAGTTCTTTTATTGTTTTATTTAGATCAGTTATGTTGTAGGCTCCTTGTGGAATTTTAATTAATTTCTGTATAAAAAATAGTGGAGAAACTCGACTAGTATAACCAATTGCAAATGTATCGTTTACTCCAGTTTTTACATTAGCCGTAGCATGCCAACAAGTGCAGGAAATTAGTCCAATTTCATATTGTTTCTCACGATCTAGTTCTATTGGCGGAATATACTTTACATACAAATTTGCGCTATCTTTATCAGATTGGCTAGAGTCTAGTAATAATGTTGCTGACATTTTTTAATATTAAATCATTACACAAATTTATAAAATTAAATCGCCGCAATTATATCAAATCGTGATGTAAAGTTTTGCATTCGTCAGATGTTAATAAATTTTCTGATCTCAAATTATCAAGTATGTCAATAATTTCATTGTCAATTTCAGCACCAACATTTCCAACTTCTTTTGATGATATCAATAGCATTAATCTGCCTATCATTTCAGTAACTGATGAAAATATTCTAGCTCCAGTTCCTGTTTTTTTCTAAAAGTTTTTTTAATCGATCATTATCATAATGTTCAAATAATTTTTTAAAAGTGTACCCTCCTTTTTCAGCATATTTTTTTATTTTATCTCTAATTTTTGATGCAGTATTTTTAAAAGCACCAGCAATAACAGCATATCTAGCTTTTTCAAAGAGTTCTTCAATATTTTCCATTGGAGCTGTATCAATTTCTCCGTAAGCTCCTACATTTTTTGTTATGATATCAGTTAATTTTTTAATGAGATTATCGTATTTATCTTTTTCCCAATTATACATATTATCAACGTCAGAAATGTCATTTTTTTCTATAAAATTAGAATATTCTTCTGATGTTATTTCTTCTTTTGCTTTGTCTTTATATTCATCACGATTTCTTTTATATTCACTTTCTGAACTTAGTAAATCTTCTTCGGTCATTATAGGAGCTTTTAGTGTATATGCTGATTCTTCTTGTCTTTCATCCAATAATTTTGCTTTATTAATTAAGCTGCTAAGGTGACTATCACTACGGTATTGTTTATTTCTTATATTATTAATAGCCTTAATATAAAGATCAGCGATAATTCCATGTCGATATAATTTAATGTCGTTATAATAATTTCTATTGTCTAAAACTACTTCGCTGAGATGCTCATCATCCTCTTTTTTATTTCTTTTAATTTTGAAATTTTTTCGTCAGCTTTAAATTCATCTTTTCCAACATTATGTATTCTCACACCACCAAATTCATTATATTTTTTTTATTAAAATCTTTATATTCGTTATCTCTTATTTTGCTATTTATATTTTCTAACTCATGGTCAAATCTTTTTTCTTCTATATTTTCCCTCTAAGTTCTTCTTCTTGGTCTAACCTTCTCTCAAATGGTCCAACTACTGCTGCTTCTGCTAATCTTCGTTGAAGCGCTAGTGGATTGTTCAACAACTTTCTTAGTTCAGTTTGTCTTGCAGCAGGATCAGCGATATTTGCTACAAGTGCCTCAGCTAATCTTTTTTTCTCCACATCAGATCTCTCAATAATTCTTCTAGCAGCTGTTTCTTGATGTTCTTTAACTAGTCCGAGTAAACCTTTTTCCTGTAATCGCTTAAGTTCTTCTTCTGATAATGGTTTAGTTTCAGGTTGTTTTCCAAGTAAAGCTTCAGTAACTGGTCTAAGAGCGGCGGCTGTTGTTTCTGCTGCAACCACTTGACCACGTCGTGCTTGCTGTACTCGCTGCTTAAATTTTGCCTGAGATTGCGCAAGTTTTTTTTTAGATTTTCTATATGTTTTCTGTACTTTGCTTGTCTTTCCGTTAATTATATACTATTTTGTATAAAAATTATTGTAGATATTTTTCAATACAACATCGAAACATTTTACTCGTATCATTTGTTAACTTATCAAACAAAAAGTCATATTTATTTGCCGTTGCTTGATGATACAATTCAATAAATTTATCTTTTGTTACATCGCCACATTGCTCGTTCGCGATATTTCTAACAACGACATTGTCAAGTCCTGGAAATGATATAAAATAACCAGTATTTCGCTTAATAAATCTGTCAACATTATAAAAACCCTGGGCGAGATAAATAGAATACATTTTTTTATTTCGCGACAGTGAAAAATATGATCTTATTTTATTCATTTCTTCGTTGTTTAGCGGAATATCATCAGAAACAACTATCTTGTGTTCGGACGAATCAAGTTGATTAACTGGGACGAGTTCTTCTGGTTGTTTGATAATAAATAAATCTTCGCCAGACTCAAGATCATCACGAAGTTTGTTATTATAATTGTTAAGTAGCTCGTACTTATCTTGCTTCGGGTTAATCGCGTAAATATAAACGCGATCGTAGTTAAAATTATCTCCTAGAAGTAAATTCATAAGCAAGTTTGTTTTCCCCGATCCAGTTTTTCCAACAATAAGATAATGACACTCTGGAAGTTCATTGTTATGTTTATGTTTCACCAAACGTTCTGTATCAAAATTTAATATCGATGATTTTGCCATTATTGTTATACAATTTTATGCTATATAAAAATTGTCAAACAATAAATAAATAATGAGCTATTATACAAAATTTGGAACATTAGTAAGAGATGCATCGGCTGAAAGTATAACAATAACAGACGGTAAGGTTGATTTATCAGGCTATCTAAAAAAATCCGGCGACACAATGACGGGAAACCTGTTTATGTCAAATCAACGAGTACTAGGTTTAGAAACAGATTATCCGCCACTGATAGTTGCTGATACACAAGCTGTTAATTATGCACAACTAAGATCAGTTGACGACAGCAAGTTAGATAAATCTGGTGGAACTTTAAGCGGTAACTTAGATATGTCAGGAAAAAAATTTATAAATTTGGAGACCGGGTATCCACCAGCAAACTTAAATCAAACTCAAGCGGTAAGTTATTTGCAGTTAAAGTATGTTGATGATAATAAACTTGATAAAATAGGTGGGACAGTTACAGGTAATATCAATATGTCAGGAAAAAAAATTATAGACCTTGGAAACCCAGCCGCATATACAGATGCAGCAACAAAAAAATACGTAGATGATCAAGAATCTAAGTACGTATTAGTCAACGGTGGTATAATGCGTGCATTCTCAACATGAACAATAATGGTATTAATAATCTCAGAACACCAGAAACAGATTTTGACGCAGCAACGAAAAAATACGTCGACGATAGCAACATTCCGACGGTAACAGCAATAACAACAATCAACGATGGAATTAACTCTATTAGAATTGATTTTTCTAATCACATACATACGTTCCTGAATTTTCGTAGAAATATAAACAAATCTTTTAATGAATTTTTTGGAAGTCCAGCTGTTCTAGATATTAAACTTGCTGAAATTAAGATAAAACTAAACAATATTATTAACGGAATTCCTAATATCATTGAAAAAACGAATCTGATTAAAATTCCTCACAAGCAGATCATCAATGTGGTATACACAGTAGCATCAGGATCATCAACATGGACATCGAGCGATAACACTCTCGAACATACCGCAGAAGTAACTGGGTTATACAGGCTATCCATGTACGGTTTGGATATTACTGCGTCTACTTCGTCATCACCGAATGTACATTATAATCCTCTACTGGTGATGCTAACTAAGAACATCAAAGAAACATTTACGTTAACATCAAAGGAAATACCCCCTAAACATTATTTTTGGTGTCTAGAATTTGCAACTGATTTTCTTAATTTACTTATAGCATAAAAATCTGTAAACAAATATTATATAATGAAAAAACATATAGTTGATTTCAATCATATTTCAGAAAAAATTCCAAAACAAGATGTGGACGCTCTAATGCAACATTATAAATATTATCATAAAAAACTTTGGTGTGTAAAAAAATGTTACAAATACTATAACAGAATACTTCGAGTGATATCATATTTGCCACTGCTAATGACTAGCTCTGGTATAATTTCAAGTGGAGCATCATTAAATCCGTTTTTGTTAATAATATCTGGTGTCGGTGTTTCTCTTGCAACAGCGTGTAAAAAAATTGAGCCTCGTCTTGCGACTAAAAAAAATGCTTGTAAAACAGCAAGTATCACCTATAAAAAATTACTTGATCAAATACGATCTTATTTGCGGGGTATAAAATATGATATGGACGATTTAATACGCGAGTTCCGTATTATTGACAGTATGTTAACAGATATTCTACCAATGAGAGTCAGCAGATATGAAAACGATTATCATAAAATATGGGTTACAACAGTAGATGTTTAATTTTGTACAGCTTTAGTAATATCATTATCAAATAAAATATCAACCATATTGTCAATAAATGTCATCACATCATCTGCCCAAGCCGCTATTCTCATATCATTTTCAGTCGCGAATAACCATACTGACCCATATTTTGGTGATATATGATATCCAACTTTTTTAATACAATCGCTTATTATTTTAGTTTTTATACCAGTATAACTTGAGGCTGCTCTAATCGAATTAAATCTCTTACAAAATTTATTTGTCAGATCAAATCCAACATGTCTCTTTGATTGACAGAAGGACATTATATACAATATTTCATTTGTTTAATATGAAATTTTGTTTAAACTATAAAAATAATAAGTATAGGGACTGTAATAGTAGTATAGGTATTTGAGTTGTTCCTATCTCAGAGACCCCCTACCCCAACAAAACAAATTTTGTCAGAAATATGAAAGTCATCATTTTGAGCTAAAAAAAGGCTGCTGACAAAAATTTTAACGTATAACCTTTTGGGGGGTAGGGGGTCTCTGAGAGAGGAACCTCAAAATACCTATACTACTCGTGTGATAAGTAATATGGCCACGCTTGATAAAAAACACGTAGACTCCTGGATGACAGATTACTACAGGATTTTGGAAATAACCTACACATTGTTTTATATTAGCTGACATTGTTTGCTTGCTGAGTATCGTGATACATGACATGCAATTTCAAAGTAGTAACTGGACGCCTTTCAAAATTCATTCATTCCTCTTTATCGTGTTTATTCTGCCAACTACTGATACTTACTGAGTATCGTGATACATGACATGCAATTTCAAAGTAGTAACTGGACGCCTTTCTAAATTTATTCATTCTTATTTATCGTGTTTATTTTGTCAACTACTGATTGTTGAATTAAAGTCTATGTTTATATTGGGGTTGTACTACTTTACGTCCAGAGAGATGTGTTGTCATTAAACCAACGCAAGGGATTTAGTTTCCTTCTTGGAATACAAATTCTGTTAATAAAACTTGAAACTGACACATGCATCGCATTATTTCTTCGTATTATTATGTGGAATTTGGACTTTATAATAATGACTCATATATTTCTGGAAAAGGAGTCATTTAAGCGAGCAAGCTAGCTAGAACACATGTAACCAGGCAGCAGAATGAACGATTAACTAAAGATGCAAAAAACAACAAACAAATGTCTTAAGAGTGATGAGTTTAGTTTTAAATTCCTTCTTAGAAGCGATTTCATGGATGTGAAGGAGAACATTCATATATGTGCCTTTAGGTTTACCACGTGATAAAACTGACACCACTAAATGCTTGAAACTTACATTGCTTATTTCTCTGCTCATTGCGAGAAACTAGTATTGCACGAATATCAAAGCAAAATATTACTTTACATATGAAAATACCCACTCATTATGCAAACTTAATTGTTACCTTTGTTTTTTGTAAGTGATTGTGCATTGTATCATCTGTACCGATGAAATTATTGTACAGACAGGTAACAGTATATTGATAATGTATTTCGTATTTCGTTTTTTTTCTGTGACGAGAAAGGTATTCATAAACAAATGCAATGTCTCGTGTGTAATGGTACAATTTTTATAACGACTAGTGATGAATAATAAACATTGTATTTTTAAGTCAAACGTTAAAGTTATACTAACATGGAAGCATGAGTTTATAGTTATCATTTCATGTCCGTCATTTGAATTAACAGTTGATAAAATGTTTCATCCGACAAACACTCGATACAAGAAGTTAGTGAAAACATGTATAATGATGATACAATGCAAACAAAATAGAGATAGGGCAACAAATCAGAAATGTCCAACCTTTTTAAATGATAGATGTTTTCTAGATCACGATTATTGATTGCATATCTGTATCATATTTCTGGCAATTCTATTATTCTTCGTCTCCTTGAGTTACACATACTTCATGTTTTAAAGTTCTTGTAGTGAGTGCCCTTGTTTTGTCTTTGTATTTTGGATTTGCTACCCACCATCCCACATATACTATCCAATACCCCACATTTACTTTCCGTGCATTGTGAGCAGTAATTGGTTATCAACCATCCACCAACAAAAATATGATATTATCCAACACGCCATGTGAAGTGAAGAAAACCTTATCATCTACTATCACATGAAAATTGTAGGATGTGAAAAACGTTGGTTGAAATTGCACACTATCACGCGCAAGATGGTAGGAGCGTTTATACGTATGCTATCAGTATGTACACGCAAACATACTATTGTACACTAAAGGTTATTGATAGCATATACACTATATCACACAATGAATTATAGAAGAGTTTTTACGTTTTATTTGCTTTTGAACAGACACAGACATATACAAACACAAAACACACAGTGATAATGACTTTGAGTAGCATCTCGCTTTTTGAGGAGATTTGGGTGGCACAGAACTGGTCTTAGGGTTATTTAATCAAAGACGTTTGACACATGCATCGCTTCACAGTTCATTTTCTCAAACGTCTCCTTATAGCTGGTCGATAGACTAATACTCCATTTCACACGTAAATTTTGTTTCCTTACCAGATAGTTTTGTCTGTGATGCGTGCCAAATTAGCATAAATGTATATGAATACAGTTTTGCACTGCAATCCGTCCCATCACCAGGTATGGATGCCCTTTCATAGAGCGTTTCGGCTCCGCCACACAACACTCTCCAGTGTTGCGCCGACTTAGTTGATGCAACTCTGCTAGGGCCCGATTAGCATTTCTATTGCTTCTCTTTCTTCCGCTAAATTAAATTTTAGGCTTCCTCGGTCTGTTTGCCAACTGTAGTGACTAACGTACTGAGGTTAGCTTCTGTAATCCCGATGATTCCCATGCATTCTCGTGGTTCGAAGACAAGATTTCCAGGTTGGAAACTATATTCACGTTTACCCTCATAAATTTTTGTTATTTCTAGTATCAGAAGATTTCGGTAAGTAATGTCATGGTTGCTTAAGTTCTAGACCCTGCATTTCGGAAGGAAAATAATTAGTTCATTAATCAACTTCCAAGCTAACATTGTTCAGTCCAACCTGCTATAATCATCATCTCCTTTCCAAGAACAGAACAGT
>JAECUM010095842.1:0-15375 GCA_016617855.1 Megalonaias nervosa | reverse complement strand
GTGTGTGTGTGTGATCATTTGATCATTTGGTATGGTCTATTCAGTACAAATCATCATCATCACCGATGGTGTGTGTGTGTGATCATTTGATCATTTGGTATGGTCTATTCAGTACAAATCATCATCATCACCGATGGTGTGTGTGTGTGATCATTTGATCATTTGGTATGGTCTATTCAGTACAAATCATCATCATCACCGATGGTTATGGCGATTCAGCAAAAAAGGGGGGGCACAAGAAACGGTAGGTCGGAGGCTAAATACTAGGTTCTGTCGGGTAACATGAACCAACCATATTTTTTCTTTCGACCTTAGAGAGGTCTGACTTTATAAATCTTGTATACTTTTTAGATATCTTTAAAAATCTTGTATACTTTTTAGATGTTTGATTTTGTTAGGTCCTTTTAGTGTTAGTTTCTTTGCTTATTTGATTTTTTTTAAGGTCCTTTAAGTGTTCGTTTTTGTTTATTTGATATTTAGGTCTTTTAAGTATTGTTTTTGGTTTGGTATATTTTCATTTCCTATATATGTTTATTTTTTTTATAATTTCTAGGTCCTTTAAGTATTCCTTTCTTTTTACCTCAGAGAAATGGAGTGATATTTTTACATAGTCTGTATGTAGATTTATGTTCTGTCCTAAAACCCATTAATGTCCAAGCTTGATCCTAAGTTAGGGTCAGTGATAGCACTCCCTTTCTCTCGTTTGAGCATCAGTATGTAGTTCTTTTTAATATGGTGCATTCTAATATTCAATGTAGATTCATGAATCCTGGTATTGTTTAACTGAATCTTTGACCTGAATTAATTTTGAATATCTTTCTAGGTCAACCAACTGAAAGAAAAGCTGTCCATTGAACAGTTTGTATCAGACTTCAAGCTGGAAGAGTTGTGTCCCTTAGTGCACAGCATTACAGGAAAAGACAGGCATAGTGTTACTTCTCCATCACCATGGGTCACATTATACACATCAGCTGATACTTTCTTTGAGAACAGAACTGGTAAAGAAATATCTGAAGAGTAAACAGAGAGAATTCTTTATTGTCTTTGCTCATGTACACAAATTTATCTATTATTAATTGTCATTAATGATCAAAAGCAAAATCAGATGGTAACCAAATGTGTTGAGAGTTAGAGAACCTGGCCCCAGATTCACTAAACATCTCCAGATATTTTCTAGAAATTGAGATTTTTTAATACCATTATTATTGCTTCATTGGTAACAATAGCTAAACAAAAATTTATGGAACATCCAGCAGGCATCAAGATTTAAAATATGATAATAAAATCTTGTATCTTTGTCTTAAATAAGTCTTCCCTTACCTCGGGGGTGGGTGAGTGGGGGGTGGAGGAAATAAAAATTTAAAACAGGTGGTTTTACATTTTTTCCGCTATCTCTGCTTCTGACATGTTGATATTGCCTTAAGTATCAAGCAGTTAATCTCAGTTTGGGGAGAGATTTTGTGAATTTTAGTAAACCAGGGCCAGGTAGTCCATCTTACATTTTATAGTTAGAAGAGGAGAAAAAAATTATCCAGCAGAAAGGGCCAGGATAATCCATTCTGCGGGGTAAAAGGACCACAAAGCCAGTATAACATGTAATATCTGTATTACCAGAATAGCTTCCATCAATCTAAAATGGAGGACCAATTATTACTATATATAAATATTTTTTTTTTTAAAAAAAATTATCATTTTAAAAAGGGCTTGTAAGTTGTATTATTTTCACTCATGGTCGAAACATATTTCATTATTTTCATTTTATCATTTTTGACAACAAAAATACTGATAAAAAAGAAACTAGCAAAGTTAAGGGAGCTGTCATTTTTATGGCATGATACATGAATATTAATTCTCAGTTTATGATCATTGTTTTTAACTAAACAGACTCCTGTAAAAAGTCATAATAATGAACTAGCAAATGATTTGAATGAGAAAACTAAATTCGATATGTTAACTGCAGCATGGACTGGTTATGAATAATGATTGTCTTGTCAAATTCACAAAGACCAGTGCTTTTAAAATATATGAATAAATGGTAAAAATCAATTTAGATTGTTGTATGTGTTAGCTGTAAGTCATAACAGCTATATTGTGGACATTTACTGATCATTACTGGTTGCAAACATTTGTTTACTAATACCATAAATATTCAGATGGCATCTATATGACACCCTTTGCGAAGTCACAAAATTCTAATTTCTTATCTTTGAAGCAAAATACAGAACACTAAATGAATTTGGTACAGACGTTTTATGTATGAAATTAAAGATGTAAAACTGTGAAAGTCATATCATCATAAGGTTTTCAGTAAACGATTTCTTACGATGTCTGATGAATGAAAACAGTGCTGATCTGAGATACAATATGGCCACCACAGGAACCGTCTTTAAAATCTTATTATTGCTTCTTGTCCTAAACGATAATTTATTTCAGCATGTTTTCACTGGAAGAATTTAGGATGTCTGGTTGGTATCAAATGGGAATGACTCTAAGACCAAATGAGCTTATGGTTGATTGTGCTGCATCCATCCATCACATGCTTCACTGGAGGCTGTGTTTTTTTGTCTTATTTTTATCAGTTTGGAAAATAACGATCACGAAAATCTCGTATGGTTTAGATAAGTGAGATTAAAGGATACGTGAGCTGAGCAGTGGCTGTGCACGAATAGGATTTTTTTTTGTCACCTGTTATATCATCATGATCATGGATTAATACAATCAGGAGATGGAGCCATGCATATTGTGATAAACTTGCATTGGATTGGATGAGCTTGTCAACAGTAAAGTGACTATCATCATGGATTAATATGATTAGGAGATGGATCCATGCATATTTTAATGAGATAAACTTGCATTGGATTGGATGAGCTTGTCAACAGTAAAGTGACTATCATCATGGATTAATATGATTAGGAGATGGTTCCATGCATATTTTAATGAGATAAACTTGCATTGGATTGGATGAGCTTGTCAACAGTAAAGTGACTATCATCATGGATCAATACGATTAGGAGATGGATCCATACATATTAATGAGATAAACTTGCATCGGATTGGATGAGCTTGTCAACGGTAAAGTGACTATTTCTGATAGGATTAGATAAAACTTGTTTAATAGTCTTGTATCATCAAGACATTGGATGAGTTCTCTCATGAGCTGGATTAAAGTTCAGGATGATTTAATCTTGTATCTGATTTGCTGAACTTGGTACCACTTTAGAGGCTGAACTCTAATCAGATATGTTCAGGCCCTAGCAAATAAACTTGTATCGTTATGGTCATAGACAGCTTTTAACTTCTGTAATAGGTGATTTTTGTAGATGATGATGAGTTGATCTTGCGTCTGATTGGTTGAACTTTGACCTTGCATCTGATTGGCTGAACTTGTACTTCTTTTTCTGATCCAGTGTAGGACTAAAGTCAATTTTGCACCATTAGGGTTGTGAAAGTACCCCAGGTTTTGGCAAAAGATCATGTGGACAAGTTAACCCATTATTAATTGTTTTTCAATTGTTAAAAACTGATCATAGATCATGAAGTTCATCCAGTTGCCAACACTATATAATAATAATCTATCCATTTATTTTCTGTAGGTTTTCCAGCATCAGAACTTGAAACAGATGACAGACAGCCTGGCCATTTAACCAGGCTTGGTGGTGAAAGACACTTTCAGCAGTTTTTGCATACAGCATTTAATAACATGTGTAAGACATATATCATTTATCTCTTTCTCATGTTTTACAGCATTTAATAACACCTGTAAGACATGCATCATTTATCTCTTTCTCATGTTTTACAGCATTTAATAACACATGTAAGACATAGATCATTTATCTCTTTCTCATGTCTTACAGCATTAATAACACATGTAAGACATAAATCATTTATCTCTTTCTCATGTTTTGCAGCATTTAATAACATGTAAGACATAAATCATTATCTCTTTCTCATGTCTTACAGCATTTAATAACATGTAAGACATAGATCATTTATCTCTTTCTCATGTCTTACAGCATTTAATAACGTGTAAGACATAGATCATTTATCTCTTTCTCATGTTTTATAGTGTATTAGACCATAAATCCTTATTGATTGTGTCTTGTTTTTGTGTGGTTTTTTTGGTCTGTTTGCCAATTCATAATTAGCAAGACTTTTAGTAATATTTAGTGTTTTCCAAGAGTTAACAGCAGTTTTCTAATTAAATATACATACAACAATAAAAAATCACTTTGGATTGTGAGAGATTTTTAATAACATTTTCCATAATACTGAATTTGCATCCATGAATGGTACATACAAATTTACAACGAGGTAAAATTTTTCTTGAGAGACCATCCCTAATGCCAGTAAAAGTGGTTGGTCATCACAGGTGGTCATTCTTTTGAGTTCATAAATATATATGATGCGACTAATATGTGTATGAAAATTGAGGTCTGTAATATGTGTATGAAAATTGAGGTCTGTAATATGTGTATGAAAATTGAGGTTTTTCTGTCTCTTCTTGAGGATTACTGGTAGGTTTGTATTTGTTGCATTAACTACAAATCGAGACAGAATAATCACGACCTGTGATAGTATTGTGGTCATCAATAGCCAGACATTTTTGTATTCAGGTTTCATACCACTTTTTGTGGGTGAGACATAGTGTTGCATGGAGATCCTGTTCTATTATAAAGATTATGTTGAGTTGAGAAATAAAGCAGGAAGTAATTTACCTCCATGGGGTATGGAACTGCACCTTCTGAAACTGAACTAGTGGTCATAAAGGCTGAAGTGTGCTTAACAGACTTTCGGTTGAGCACAGTACCTTCACTGCATCAGATGACACTTGTAAACTTTTCAGTTGAACACAATGCCTTCACTGCATCAGATGACACTTGTATACTTTTCAGTTGAACGCTATGCCTTCACTGCCTCAGGTGACACTTGTATACTTTTAAGTTGAACATAATGCCTTCACTGCATCAGATGGCACATGTAAATATTTCAGTTGAACATAATGCCTTCTCTGTATCAGATGACACATGTAAACTTTTCACTTGCATATTTTCCAAATTGATGATAGCATGGTACTTTATATATATTTAAACCTTAATGAAAATTGGTCTGAATTATGAAAGAATATTGACTGCTTTACTGAGAAGGTCTTATTCGAGTTGGTAGGTCTACCTTTGCATTCCCAGAATGCGAAGCAACCTACTGAAGTGTTTTCCAGTTTCCTGTACTGAAAGGACCACCTTTTCATGGAATCTTGGATCTCAGTAGACATGGTGTAAGTTGTTCAAGTTTGTTGTCAGTTCAGCCCATAATAAACATTGATTAATTGATTGATTGCTGTTTAACAGCACATGAACACATGAAAGGTTGTATCAGGTTGTGACAATTATAATAAGTGCCATGGCCGGACAGGGCTCAGAACACTTTCAGTTGGCTACTTGTCATGAAGGTAAGAGATTTGGAACTAATACTAGTCCTACATCATTTTGACTCATCCTAAACTGTACTTTTTTAAATATGCTTAAGGTAGCACTCAACCAATCAAATAAACCACTCATAAATATGGGTGGACAATTTTGAAGCAGTGCTAGAAATGTACTTTGGTGGCCAACCTGGTCTGGTCTGAGCAGGATTTGAACTTGGAACCTTCAAGGTCCAAGTAAGGCACATTAACCAATTAGATGGTACACTTTTCTCCCTTAATAATAAAGTTTCAGCTTCAGAGATTTATATCTACATTTTATTTTCAGTTTTACAGCAGAGAAGGGGGTTCAAGACCGAACGAGCTGACCGTTCAACAGGCATAGGTAAAAGAAATTCCAAAAAGCTTTCAGCTAAATCGGTAAGTTTTCATATTAGCAAAGTATTTTCACTGTAATCTGTAAATTTTAAATAATTTTTATTGCAGTTACAGTTTGCTGTTTTTCCTAGCTATCAGCATTTCTGCCTTTTTTATCTGCAGTATTTGAAAGGAAGAGGTATGACATGTAGAAAATGTTTTGCTATTTTTTGGATGACCCAGCAACACATGAAGGTGATATCATGCCTAGGGAATGTGAATAAAAAATGCCATATCTTGGAACAGACCATGTTAACTGACCTAGGATGTTACAGACAATGGTAGTTGACCCAGGCTGTTATAGACCATGGTAGCTGACTTGGGCTGTTACAGACCATGGTAGCTGACTGGCTGTTACAGACTATGGTAGCTGACTGTGGCTGTTGCAGATTATGGTAGCTGAATTTGGCTGTTACAGACCATGGTAGGTGAGTTGGGCCATTACAGACCATAGTAGTTGTCTTGGGCTATCACAGACCATGCTAGCTGACACATGTTGTTGCAGGCCATAGTAGCTGACCTAGGCTGTTACAGACCATGGTTCACGACTATGGTGTATTACAGACTATAGTCACTGACTCGAGCTGTTACAGACCGTGGTAGCTGACTCTAGCTGTTACAGACCAAGGTAGCTGACCTAGGCTGTTGCAGACCATGGTAGGTGACTGGTTGATACAGACTGTAGTTGCTGTTACAGACCATGGTAGATGACTCGTAGCTGTTCAAGACCATGGTAGCTGACTTAGGCTGTTAAATACCATAGTTGCTGACCTAGGTTGTTACATCAAAAATTGAATAACTTCCAAGTGAAGGCTAAAATGCTGATAGTTAGGGAAAAGATCAAAAACAAAGTAATAATATTGGTTACATACAGAGTGCTTTATTGGTTACATACAGAGTGCTTTATCGGCAGTGTATATGCATGGTTTAAGCAAATAAATTGACATAAAACTTTCAGATTATGAAGAACAATTCAGTGTCAAGCCTTTAGTCCAAAGTTGTTAGCATATTTCTCCTGTGATAAGCACAATTAAAGTATAATGATGGCTCATTTAATCCATGGAAGCTCGGGTATCTGGACAAGTGAGGGATGTTACGTGTGTTTTTAATTATAATACATGTTTAACTTTGTTTACACTTAAGTATAATGATATAATCAAACACTCTGAACTAAGTTGCTGGATGCATTTGTAGGAGGCATGATGAATGTCTTGATGATTATGACCTGTCTTGTATCGTATGTTTCTATTTTGTAGTCTACACAAAATATCCTACAGTGTTTATAAAAACTTCATTTGTTTAAAAAATGGAGTAAAATACCCAATTTATATATTTCATATCTGGAGCTCTGGTATAGATCAATTTTATGTATGTTTTCCCTCCAACAGATAAAATGTCACCCTAATGAACACTTTAACGTTTCATCTTAAAGAACAATTTAACCTGTCATCCTTATGAACAATTTCAAATGGGATTATGAGTGTATACTGTTAAGACTCTTAATTAGTCCTTTGGGTGAGTCTTGGCAGAATAACGATAAAACTCTAGTATAATTAGAGATGTGAGTGAGTCTTGGCAGAATAACCCTAAAACTCTAGTTTAATTAGTCCAACGAGTGAGTGGGGCAGAATAACCCTAAAACTCTAGTTTAATTAGTTCTGTGAATTAGTGGGGCAAAATAACGATAAAACTTGAGTTTAATTAGTCCTGTGAGTGAGTGTTGGCAGAATAACCATAAAACTCTAGTTTGAGTGGTCCTGTGAATGAGTGGGGCAGAATAACCCTAAAACTCCAGTTTAATTAGCTCAGTGAGTGAGTCTTGGCAGAATAGTCATAGAATCTAGTTTAATTAGCCCAGTGAGTGAGTCTTGACAGAATAGTCATAAAGCCTAGTTTAATTAGTCCTGTGAGTGAGTCTTGGCAGAATAATCATAAGCTCTTGTTTAGTTAGTCCTTTGGGTGAGCCTTGATAGAATAACCATAAAACTCTAGTTTAATTGGAGTTGTGAGTGAGTCTTGGCAGAATAACCCTAAAACTCTAGTTTAATTAGTCCTGTGAGTGAGTGGGGCAGAATAGCCATAAAGTCTAGTTTAATTTGTCCTGTGAGTGAGTGTTGGCAGAATAACCCTAAAACTCTAGTTTAATTAGCCCTGTGAGTGAGTATTGGCAGAATAACGATAAAACTCCAGTTAATTTGTCCTGGCAGAATAACCATAAAACTCTAATTTAGTTAGTCATATAAAGTGAGACTTGGCAGAATAACGATGAAACTCTAGTTTAATTAGTCCTGTGAGTGAGTCTTTGCAGAGTAATGATTGAGTGTTTGAAAAAAATTGCAGGTTAGTTTCATATGAAGCAAAAGAAATATAATTAGATTTTAATTTTGTGTATAGTGAACTGTTGGAGTTTTCCCATATTTACTATCAGAGTAATGCAGACACTAAGAATCAGGTATAATTCTTTTTTCCATCTTTTAACCCACGCAATACAGTTGTCAGTTTTAACTGGTGGTCATGAAAATTGATGAATACCCGATATTGTTGTTATGGAATTTGGAACTGGATTTCTGAAAGTTGATTAATGTCTGATATTGTTGTTTTGGAGTTTGGAACTGGAGTTCTGAAAGTTGATAATGTCTGATATTGTTGCTGTGGAGTTTGGAACTGGATTTCTGAAAGTTGATGAATGTCTGATATTGTTGTTATGGAGTTTGAACCTGGATAGAGTTGATTAAATAAGTAACAGTACCAAATGTTTGGGTCGTGAAAAGAGTGAGTACTGGTAGTTCGTAGGTCTAAATTGTTGACTTTTGACAGCTCAAGTTGTTGGTTTAAACCAAGCTGCAGCAATGTGTGTGTGTGCGTGTGTATGTGGGGAACCGGTGGTATATTAAATTCGCTCTGCCTGTCTATCTTCCCATGCATGTTTTCCTCTACTAGTAAAATTGTCACTTCATGTTTTGTGCACTTCTCTTTTCGTTCTTTTTCTTCTTCTTTAAAACAGATATTTGATTACGTTGGACTGGGTAAAGATAAAAGCTCATCAGGAAACAATATGGACAAATTTTACAAAGAATATGAAAATAACCCAGAATTCAGGGAGAAGCTGCAGTTGGCTTTTGCTGAAGGTTATCAGGCCAATCGTCCAAATGTTCCTCAGAAGTCAAAATGGAGAGAATACCTGAAGATCTTTCTTATTGTTTTTTTTCTGGTGTACTTGTACAGGATTCTCACTGATACAACATCTGGTAAGCTACACTTTTCTCATAGTATAATCAATGTTTTCTTCATGTCAGGATGGTTGCCATTTGTCTTGCATCTTATTAAATTATGTACTATCAAGGGATGTTTATTAGCTCTAATATGATACGTATCCCTATTGTGTATCACCACTGTTGCGACATGTATCATCGCTCCGGTGGCCTTGTGGTTAGAGCGTCCACCTCGGATGCGGGAAGTCGTGGGTTTGAACCCCGCCCAAGTCATGCCAAAGACTTACAAAAATGGTACTAGCAGCTGCCTCGCTTGGCACTCAGCATTAAGAGGTTAGTGTTAGGACTGGTTGGCCTGATGTGAGGTTAATGTGACTGGGTGGAACAAGATGCTACATGTCTGCGGCATGGTGCATCAGTTCTGGACATCACTGTAAACTGCCACACTGCAGGCATCGTACCGATATGACTGAAATATTGTTCAAGCTACGTTAAAAATCCAAATTACATACACACGCGATATGTTTCAAGGGCTGTCTATGGCCTCTAATATAATACATATCACTGTTATATATTACCACTGTTATGACACATATCAAAAGCTGTTTCTGCCTCTGATATGATGCATGCTACTGTTGTGACCCTTATCAAGGGCTGTGTATTGCCTCTAATACGATACATATCACGGTTATGTATTATGACTGGTATGACACATATCAAGGACTCTGTATTACCTCTGATATGATACATATCAGTTCATGGCATTGTATTGCCTCTGATATGACCCATGTCAGGTTACGGAGGTCATGATACAGACTCGGCAACTGGTAATTTTGCCATAGAAACAAAAACAAATGCCATGTCAACGAATGAATGCAAAGAGAATGCAGAATGAATGCATTTGAAAAATATGGAGACTGCAAATATAGAATGCAGAATGATAAATGAAAATGAACAAAATTAAAAAATCTTTTGAAGAATAGATTCGAAAATTGATTATTTTCAAGATGCTGCTAAAATTTTGTTGATCAGAGCCCTTTCTTGTGATGATCCAGAATCAGGTTCTTTACACTGACAGAAAACTTTTCACCTCCAACAAGCTGTAGCATTGTCCTTGTTGAGGAAGACATAAGAACATCTGCCATGGATGTGATGACATCATACAGGTGGCTACATATTTATAATATTTGTCTTAGAGAAATGAAATAAGAAGTACCTTTTGCTGACAAATACTTTAAAGCTGTATTTTACACTTGTTGCAGTTACAATTATTATAAATTAAATTTTGTCTTTTGAATTTTATGCGTTTATATTTCATTGCTTTTTTTACTGCTCAATCCAGACATTATTTTGTGTATTCAGTCCTGTACTACACTGTACTGTCTGGTGTTACACTGAATTGTGATACCACTATCCACACAGTATATGGGTAACCAGGTCTAATCTAATCTGTATTGTAGGGTGTTTGACTGGATTGTGACACATTTATCAAGATATGAGCAGCCTGGCCCAGGCTACACTATACAGTAGGATGTTGTACTGAATTATGACACCTCTATCCAGACATTATATGAGTGGTCATGCCTAAGTTACACTGTACTGAGGGTGTTAGGCTGAATTGTGACACCTATCCAGATGTTACCTGAGTAGCCAGGCCTATGCTACACTGTACTGTATGCTATTGCACTGAATTGTAACACCTCTGTTCAGATGTTACATGAGTAGTAAGGCCTATGCTACACTGTACATTGTTGGGTGTTACATAGTTTTTTGAGGTCTTAAAAGACAAAGTCTATAAGATACATTAATTCACCACAGAGTGGTGAGGAAGATCTGAAATGTCGATATTGAAATTAACTTTTGTCCTATATATGAGATATCATTTACATTTGGACTTCCACTGTTTGCATTTCATCTGTCATTGGTGTCTATTGTCATTAGCACAAATTTGTTTTCACTAGAAAATGATTTTTCATCTATCATTAAAAGACTTTTTTATGATGTGTGGTTGGTTTTAAATAAAAATAATGCAAATCATATCTAATATAACTACCATGGCATCCATCTGCAAAAAAAAAATCTTGTTATTACTACTTCCCTGGAACGTTTTATGATATCTGGTTGGTTCTAAGTAAAAATGGTGCCCATCAGACATTACATTGGGTGTTGATTATGGTGGCCATATTGAAAACCTTAGTGCTACTGTTCTTGTCCATATGTTTAAATCTATATGTGGTTTTCACTGAAAGACTTCATATGATGTCTAGTTGGTCCTATATGAAAATGGTACTGACTTCATATGATGTCTAGTTGGTCCTATATGAAAATGGTACTGACTTCATATGATGTCTAGTTGGTCCTGTATGAAAATGGTACTGACTTCATGTGATGTCTAGTTGGTCCTATATGAAAATGGTACTGACTTCATGTGACGTCTAGTTGGTCCTATATGAAAATGGTACTGACTTCATATGATGTCTAGTTGGTCCTGTATGAAAATGGAACTGACTTCATGTGATGTCTAGTTGGTCCTATATGAAAATGGTACTGACTTCATATGATGTCTAGTTGGTCCTATATGAAAATGGTACTGACTTCATATGATGTCTAGTTGGTCCTATATGAAAATGGTACTGACTTAATATGATGTCTAGTTGGTCCTGTATGAAAATGGTACTGACTTCATATGATGTCTAGTTGGTCCTGTATGAAAATGGTACTGACTTCATGTGATGTCTAGTTGGTCCTGTATGAAAATGGTACTGACTTCATGTGATGTCTAGTTGGTCCTATATGAAAATGGTACTGACTTCATATGATGTCTAGTTGGTCCTATATGAAAATGGTACTGACTTCATATGATGTCTAGTTGGTCCTATATGAAAATGGTACCGACTTAATATGATGTCTAGTTGGTCCTGTATGAAAATGGTACTGACTTCATATGATGTCTAGTTGGTCCTGTATGAAAATGGTACTGACTTCATGTGATGTCTAGTTGGTCCTGTATGAAAATGGTACTGACTTCATGTGATGTCTAGTTGGTCCTATATGAAAATGGTACTGATTTGTCCAGCAGCTTGATAAACATGTTGGCCATCTTGGTCATACAGATGGTCATATTAACATTGATTTGTCACTGGAAGACTTCCTATTATGTCAGGTTGGACTTAAATGAAAGTGGTGCCCCACAGACATCCAGTAAGGCTGCTACAGAGGCCATTTTGAAAATCTTGTTACCCCCTCAACAGATTTTAGACATGTAGCTAGTTCTAGTGAAATGGCACTCATAGAACCATTGCCATCTTTCACGTCTTCTCACTATGATTGGTAAATAGGATTTTCATTAAAACATAGTTGCAATGTTTAACTGTTTCTGAATGTAAATGGTGCCCAGACCTTTTTGATCTTTGGGTCAACTTCAAGGTTATTGCTTGTATTTTTGTACTTTGCTGAGCTTCTGAACACTGTGAATTGTGACTTTGTGTTTAGTTCCAGTAGAGAAGTTGCTGGTCAGCACATGGACATTGATTTTAAGGTCAATGGTTATGAGTCTGGAATTTAGCTGTACTGGCCTGTAAGTAGGATAACAGTAGAAATTGATTTATTTAATTTATCCCATTTGTGGATATTATCTGAAGACTACTTGAATGATAACTTCATTTTATCCCCAGTAGACGTTACTCATAGGCTTGGTGGCATTCTGCAGATATTATGAACTTCCAAGAGAGTGACAGGTGTAAGGTGAAGTTGTTTGCATTTGAAACATGCACACTGGGGATAACATTGGCATACCTTTATGTTAATTTCATGTACTGTGGCTGAAATTTCTTTGGATATTGTACTCGTGGAAATTGTACATCATCTAAGCAAACAGCTGACCAAAATGACTGCTCACATTTGCTCAAAAACTCAACCCAAATTAGTCTAAAGCACACTATCTCTAGCAGTTATTAAAATGGGGAAAATAAATTTTACCAGAGTAGACAATACCAGCTTCTGAAAGTGCAATGAATAAATTACCAAACATGTAAAATGTACAAAAAAGTTGTTCGTGCTTTGCTTTTTTTTACAATTTACCTCTGATTTCTAGGAAGCAAAAATAAACATGCAGAGCTAGCAGTCTTTTGATAAGTGCGCATCTGAAGTAAGGCCAAGCTGTATACTCTGTAACCCATATAACACAATTCAATCATACACCAAAATAAAGAGAATTAAAAGTTCTTTAAACATAACCTAAGATATGCAAGGTCTCTTATAAATAGCCAGTATAAGCAGTGACGAAAACCTGGGAAATTCTTTTTCTTTAAAAATCTAACCCTATGTAAAATATGAAATTGAACAGCACCACCTTATATGGGGGCGCTCACCAGTTATTCTGTACTTTTCAGAGAGTGACGTATGTAAGGTGAAGTTGTTTGCATTTGTAACATGCACAGTGGAGAGAATGTTGCCATACCTTTATGCTACTTTGATGTAATGTGGCTGACGTATCTTTGGATATTGTACTTGTGGAAATTGTACATGAGCTAAGCATACAGTATAACAAAATGGATGCTCCCATGTGCTTGACAAATTAACCTAAATTAGTGAAAAGTACACTAACTTTAGCAGTTATTAAAATAGGGAAAACAAATTTTGCTAAAGTAGGCAATAGCAGCTTCTGAAAGTGCAATGAATGAATTACAAAATATCTGAAAAACAAAAAAAGTTATTGGCTCTTTTTTCTACAATTTACCTTTGAAGTCCAGGAAGTGAAAATGACCAAGCGGAGCTAGCAGTTTTTTATATACAAGCACATCTGAAGTGAGCCCAAGCTGTATACTCTAGAACCCAAATTACCCCAATCAATCATACACCAAAATAAAGGGAATTAAAAGTTCTTTTAAAGACACCTAAGATATAAAAAGTCTATTATATAGCCAGTATAACCAGTGAGAAAAGCCAGGGAAATTCTTTTTCTTAAAAATTCTGACCCTATGCAAAATACGAAACTGTAGAGCACCACCTATTGTGTAGATGTGATAGATGAAATCTGATGGGCTTTTGGTTTCATTGTCTACAGGTGGTAGATGTAATCTGATTGGCTGTCACTTTCAGTATCTGTCTAAATTTGTATGATGTAATCTGATTGGTTGTTGCTTTCAATGTCTGTCTACGTGTGATGTAATCTGATTGACTGTAGGTTTCATTGTACATGTGATGTAATCTGATTAGCTGTCACTTTCAGTGTCTGTCTAGATATGTAATCTGATTGGCTGTCACTTTCATTGTCTGTACATGTGATGTAATCTGATTGGCTGTTGCTGTCATTGTCTACAGGTGATGTAATCTGATTTACTGTCACTTTCAGTGTCTGTCTGAATGTGATGTAATCTGATTGTCATTTACATTCTCTGCATGTGATGTAATCTGATTGTCATTTTCATTCTCTGCATGTGATGTAATCTGATTGTCATTTTCATTCTCTGCATGTGATGTAATCTGATTGTCATTTTCATTCTCAGCATGTGATGTAATCTGATTGTCATTTACATTCTCTGCATGTGATGTAATCTGATGAGTTGTTGGTTGGTGCAGGGTCATCATCCAACATGCAACTTGAGGGATCAGTGGAAGTCCAAAGGTAACAGAGTTAGAGTTATTTCACCTTGCAATTCAGGAATTCAGAATGGTCATAATTAAAATGAGGTCAAGATTATGAAATTTACAATGCAGTTATTTTGTGTATCCCACTAGACAAAGGTGTCACTTTCTCTTGAAGGCTCAATTTTGTTTAAAACTGTTGAGGAAATGGGAGTGTCATCATGGCAGGGTTTTCTGGTGAGATTCTACTCTGCATAATTTTTTTTTCAGGTATAGGTCGTATTGGTGGAGTGGGTATCCTGTCTTCAGAGAAGTTTGAAATAAATGCAGAGGATATCAGTGTCACATTTAAAGATGTCAAAGGTGTAAGTATTCAAGTTTGAAATAAATGCAGAGGATATCAGTGTCACATTTAAAGATGTCAAAGGTGTAAGTATTCAAGTTTGAAATAAATGCAGAGGATATCAGTGTCACATTTAAAGATGTCAAAGGTGTAAGTATTCAAGTTTGAAATAAATGCAGAGGATATCAGTGTCACATTTAAAGATGTCAAAGGTGTAAGTATTCAAGTTTGAAATAAATGCAGAGGATATCAGTGTCACATTTAAAGATGTCAAAGGTGTAAGTATTCAAGTTTGAAATAAATGCAGAGGATATCAGTGTCACATTTAAAGATGTCAAAGGTGTAAGTATTCAAGTTTGAAATAAATGCAGAGGATATCAGTGTCACATTTAAAGATG
>JAECUM010095840.1:0-21819 GCA_016617855.1 Megalonaias nervosa | reverse complement strand
TCATAGAAGATGAATATCCCGCAGTTTTTATTTGTAAACATATCAAGATCTAAGAGATAAGTATTTAGACAAACCTTGGTATCTCTAGAAAAATTGTGTGGCTTTATTTCAGCACAATATTCTTGTGTTATTCACTGAGTTGCATTATTTATATATCATTTGCTGCGTCAACAAGAAATTATATCAAATATAATATGACAAAATACGATATAATATAATATAATATAAACAAAATATGTATATGTGCGCTTCAGTTGATTGTCTTTGAATATTGTTTCGTATAATGTCCGGTGGCCTAGATTACCAATCTTGAATCTTGCATTTAAAAAGAGAGAGAGAGGGGAAGGGGACGAGTGAGAGAACATATGTTGGACAGAGTCGAAAATACAATGTATGTTATTGTTCTAAAAATATGAATACCTTTTTATTGAAATTGATCAGATTGTGCTTAAGTTGTGCAAGTTGTAAAGTAGCAATAAGTTTCTTTCATTACATAAGACTTGCAGGGGAAAATCAGGGTATTTAGTTTTAATATATATATATATATATATATATATATATATATATATATATATATATATATATATATATATATATATATATATTTCGCTTGATATGACGCTGAGGAAATTTGGATAAACATAAATGAAATATTTTCCTATAAGCTGCCGTGGAAATATTTGTCACATGGAGACATTTTGTAAATTGTCTTTTTATTCTGAAGATGTTGTTGATGGTTTAATAGAAAACACAAACTAGATGTCATTTATAAATTGTATGCAGGATTTAGCCACGAATTTTAATAGCATCAAAAAAATTTGTGTAAAAGAACTACGAACCAACTGTTGGTCTTTTCTGAGTTTAAATGTAGTTTGTTCATTATATCAACACAATACGACTAGTTGGTGAGTAATAATGCACTAACAAAGAGTACAATTAAGAAATTCTAAGATCTTCCATTTCAAACTTTGTAATAAATGAAAATTATCTCCAATCAATATGTAGCAACGAAAACACTTGAACAGTTACAAAACAAACTCTTTCGTCTTTCGTCATTGTCTTATAAAATTCTTCTTTCCAGAGCTAATCATGCAAATTTGGTTTCCATATTTTGCCAACTTCAAATCCCCATTGATCCCAAATAATATGATGTGCAAGAAGGAACTGGTTCCATCCAGTATTCAGTTTTCCATATTAGATTTTAGGAGTCACATATCTGCAGCTAACTAGATAATGTGCGAAAGAATAACGCCTATTAAGACAAATTCATGTGTTTCCTATCTTAGGCTGAAGAATACGGCTAAAATGTTGTTTAAAAACTCGATGTATGTATCAAAATAACTATTTACAGAATATAGATTGATATTGCATGCTATAAGTGAAATATGCATGACACGTCGGTAGCAGAATGCGGCCAGACATCAAGAGATTTGAAGTCTCTGACGAGACTCTTTCACTGCATTTATTTATTCTTGAATTCTTCTAACGTGCAGATCATTCGCACAAGTGTGAATTCAAATTTCAAATGTTAAGAGAAAACAGTCACCATGAGTTTCATTAGCACTGGTGCCAAAAGATTTGCATCTTCTTAAAAACTTTTATTTTAAAAACTTCACAATGACTGATATAAATCAATTTAAGACTGTGCTGGACCGTGATGACCAACAGTGTGCATTGACCCCAACAACAGCGGATAAGTGCGTAATGACCATCAGTTTGCATTGAGCCCGACAACAGCCGTTAAAAGTGTGCATTGATCCCGACAGCAGCCGATAAAAGTGTGATGACCATCAGTGTGGATTGACCCCGACAACAGCCAATAAGTATGATAACCATCAGTGTGCATTTACCCTGACCATCAGTGTGCATTTACCCTGACCAACAGTGAGCATTGACCCCGACAACGGCCGTATGGACCATCATGCTACCAATTATACTGTTTCAATAAATTCATATGATAGAAGTTTGCTTTTAAGCGAATGTGGAGATACGTTGAGAATGAAACTTCAACGATTTACAATGTGTGTGAAATGACACGGAAAGTAAAATCATCGCAAAAAAAAACCACCTTTAAGAAATATAATGGCAAAAAATTGCATCACAATAGGAAAAAGTAATTTATATTTCATAAGGTATTCTAATTTATTTGAGAAAACATGATTTAAAGTTTAAATCGTTCCACCTGTTACCTTCAGTGCATATTGGACTAGAACAGCGAAGTTGCTCCAGTTGTGCTGCCACGCAAGCCACTATTGTATTTTTTGGTGGTTGTTTAGACGTGGTGGAGTTGGGGTGGGAGAAAAAGTTTTAAATTTTTGAATGTTTTGGGTTTGAGTTTTAGTTAACAGTGTGCTTCTTGTTTTCGTGGTGGGGTGGGTCTGAAAATAATTTTGGTGTTTTGGGAGTAAGTCTTGTAAGTTTGGTATTTTTATATAGTCACCAATTTGAAACTATGAATTGGTAGCAGTTTCAACTGTACAAAAGATTTAAATTATCATGCATAGGAAATATTTGGTATCACCTACTAAGAAAGCCACAACTGGACAATAAAGCTATCATGCATCATAAATCATAATGTCACCTATGTATTAATAGAAAGAGACACATCTCCTGTTACATCAATACTATAATATTAATCAGTCCTTACAAAGGACTCGGCATAAAGTCTTGATATTTCTTGTTATATCAAGGCTACAATAATAGTCAGGCCTTGCAAATGATTCGGCATAAGGTCTTGATACTTTCTTGTTACATCAGACTATATTATTAGTAAGGCCTTGCAAAAAAAAGTACTCAGCAAAAGGTTTTGATACTTTCTTGTAACATCAGTGCTCTAATATTAGTCAGGCATTGCAAAGGACTCGGCATAAGGTTTTGAGATTTCTTGTTACATCAATGTTATAATATTAATCAGGTCTTGCAAAGGACTCTGCATGAGGTCTTGATACTTTTTTGTTATGTGAGTGTTGTAATATTAATCAGGCCTTGCAAAGGATTCTGCATAAGGTTTTGAGATTTCTTGTTACATAAATGCTATAATATTAGTCAGGCCTTGCAAAGGACTCGGCATAAGGTTTTGAGATTTCTTGTTACATCAATGATATAATATTAGTCAGGCCTTGCAAAGGACTCAGCATAAGGTCTTGATACTTTCTTGGCATATGCTTTTAATGTTCGTACTGGTGTACTTAGGATGAAAATTCTTTCATGGTAATTTTATGCTTCAAATTCTCTTGGAATTGTTTTAGTGTGGAACTTTTAGGGTATCTTTTCCAGATTTCTTCTCATTTTTTTGGTATATTTGAGGTAGAAAATATTGGCATCTGACAAGCCTATCTAACATCAAAATAGGACAGCCCCCAACCCCCAATCCCTACTCCCTGTATTTGAAATAAAGCTTTTTTTCCGGCGGCAGATCGATTTAAACCAAATTTCAGACCACTCAGTGTAACGAAAATTTGCTAATATAGTAATCTCCTAACGTTATAATTTTAGAGGATATCAATATATATAACTTTTGCAGAAAATGACCAAATCAGTCATTGCCATTTGTTGTTATCATGCCTACAATAACTTTAGTTGGTTGGTTGATTACGGGTTATACGGCGCACTAACACTGTAAATCTATATAGCGCCATAAAAAATGGTTATATGATTAAGATTTATCTATCAAAAAGGTTTATTACCAACCAACAATAAAAGTAGAAAAGCACAACGATGAGATGGTGAAGATTTACGAATGGTCCGATCAACGGGGGGATGTGAATAGCGCGTTTGAAGGGTAATTAGATAATAAAAGATAAATTTAGGTGATAAACAGAACACGCGTTGCTTAAAAATACTGAAAGGAAATAGCTATATTTTAGCACATAAGCTTTATTTTAGCACACAAACTATATTTTAGAATACATGCTAACTTACTTTGAGAAATTTAATTCAAGACATTTCCTTCATGAAAAAAGTTCCTTCATGAGTTGAACATTGCAGTAACGATCACGTGTAGGCTGGAGATCAAAACAATCCATCATAAAATGCCTGACGGTGAATGGTTCATTGCAAGAAACGCACAAGTGATGGGTCTTCGCCCTTTTGATATCGTAGAAGGCTTATTAAATATGGTCAGTTCTAATTTGTGCAATGATATGTAGGAAAGAGGCCTAAGGTAGGTTTCATCACTCGGAGCTTGTTATTGTTAGCATCATTCTATGATGCCTGTCACAAAATAAGGATTTTTTTGCACCAGATTTAATATCAATGTATGGTATTTTAAAATCAGATGGTTGTTGAGATACTGTTATTTTGGCAGCGCGGTCTGTCTGCTCTTTCATTACATTAAATACCGACATGGCTGGCTAACCAGCAGTATGCTATACAGTGCTACGTACACGGCTCGGTATGTTTGAACCAAAAACAACACAACAATACTACAGTCTAGATCTAATAAAGGTTCTATTTAGGTTAAGAACAAATTCTATCATACTTTCTTTATTGAGGAACGAGAGTTTAAAGTACAAACATAGTTTTTTTCCACAACAACTGAAGTTCCTCATGAGGTCCTGTCAACATTTTGAGAGAAGGTGTTCAGAAAGAAGTAATTTATAAGAGAGATGACCGTATTAAAAGGTGTCCTGCAGATACAACACTGCAGAATCATGTTCAGATAAAATCAGAGGAATATCATTGTAGTTGGTTTTAAGTCCTTGACGAGTCCATTGTACGATCTGTTCATTATGAATTAAAAGTAGAGATGATATATTGAATAGGTTAGACCATTCGAGAGGCATCACTTCTGTAGGTTTATTTATCAGGAGGAAGTAAGGTGTTAAATCTTTTGTTTGCAGGTCTGAAACCGATTTGAGAACACAAAGCAGTTTCTTCTGCATTCATGTAGTCAAAGTAGTCAAACCTATTATGCAGCTTTATATGTTCAGCAGATCTCTTCTGATGCCGTTAGGATTTAGACTGGTTTTGTAGTCTGGTGACTTTGTAGCTGAGCTATTATTAAATGATGTATACGTGGAGATTGTGTTTTTCTGAAGTTTGTAATGAGGAATATTTGAAGGTATTTACTGCATCAGGTATTATTTGGGTCTGTACATCCTTTGTTATCGTTGGACTGATCTTTGCTATAGTTGAGAAGGATGGGCCATTTAGAGAGGTTCTTGATTCCACCATATCTCTGTCCTCTGGAAAGGTGATATTTGAGGTGTATTTTATCCTTTGAATTTCCTTCTCTTTTTCCAGATTTCGCTGTCCTTTGAGATATCGTGAAGTTCTTTTCCACAGTTTATACAATGTTCGGTGGCTTTACGCTCTGTTCCCGATGGGATGTGTCGCCGCATCGGCCACACACAAGGCTTTTTGAGTATATGTCGGCCGTGAACGTACTTATGACACTTCAAACATCGAAGTGGATTTTGTATGTAAATATCAAGCTTGACCTGCAAATATACATACAAATTTTACAACCTTGGGTGGTGTTGATATGTTGAAAGTAAGTGTGATTGTGTTGGTGTCCTGCAAATTTCCGCCAAGATTGATACGGATTCTACGAATGGCAGTGCCACCTTGGTTCTTCAATCATTTCCGTGTCACTGACTCCCACCAAGTCGCGACAGCGAATCACGCATTTAGATGAATTGAGTGACAGTGAACAAAAGATGTTACTGGTCTATCATGGACCGCCTTAATTTTCTATATACTTTTTGTCTGTCCTCTTCGCTTACACTCTACAAACAAGTTATCCTATTTTATCTTTTACGCATTTAGATGTACCGATTAGCCCAGGTATAATCTTTTCGACTATAAAAGGCGAGCGGTTTTGATACATCTTTTAGCTGGATGACCATGACGCGCGGGATTGAATCTACGCCTGGTTCATTGTCTGATTTGGACAGAGGTTTTGTTATTTTAAGCTGTTTTCTTCCATTATGTTTTATTGTATATTTATCACCAATGCTCATCCACCCACCATGGAGTCCAACAAAGGAACATTTATATCAAGTGCCAGGGATACGCAGGTTGGATACTCAACATGTAAAGATGACCGATTGATCCGTTAATGCACCACCTCTATGGAAGTCTTCTTGAGAGAGAGAGAGAAAAAAAACGGAAAAAGGAGGAAACTGTAAGGCAATGCTGGTATCAAAAGAAATACAAGGGAAAAAAATTTAAAGAGAAGGTCAGAAAATCAAGTTAAGAAGACTTCCTAGTGCTCGACGTGACAAGCCGATTTGTCGAGACCGGGTCCATCCCACCAACCATCTAATAAGAAGTAGATGACAAAGTCGTGTGTTTCACTCATATGTCTCCGGTTTACTCAACTGTCATGATCTTTTCCTCCCTTGATACGGGTCGTTGCCCACGGCCAACAGGTTGCGTCCACTCTTACGACATGCAGCAAGGACGCATCGGAAATATGCTACAATCCCGGACCCGCAGGGGGAAGTCACGAGAGGTAGGGAAAAATACTAAATAGTTCCACAATAATAAGATAGATAATTTCCTTATTATTAGTTTTACTCACTTCATATCCTTTAGCCACAATTAATATTGACTGTAAAAATATCAGATTTTGTGTCGCAATTGTCCGCTCTATAAACAATTTTACCTTCCTTATCGATATGGGCTTAATTTTGACTTGCAAACAATTCATGACGAAATAGTCGTAAAGTTGTTTGGACCATAAAGGAGACTTATGGAATATGCTGGCGAATTTTCTTCTTGAAGTTAAATTAACCTATAGCAATAAATTTAGAAACAGTTATAGTAATAAATATTCAAATCGTGTTTATAATAATATGCAGTGTTGTTTATTTTGTTGCTATTCTATTTAATGCCCCTAAAAATGAAGTTTCGAACAAAACAAAACGGTTATTTATAACAACAGAATAGTTGTAAAGATGTTAATCAGAAGGTTGTTAATTCGAAGCTGAGAATCTGGACTATATCTAATCCCTCAGTGCAGCGCAAAGTATTATGGGATAATTTTGCACGTTTTACAGATTTTTCCAGTAATAATGAGGTAAAATCTGGCTTTTGAGATTTTTCATGGAATAACTCGATATAAATGTGTATTTCATCCGATTGGCCATACCTATTACAGAGTTTCTGCTCGACAATCCGAAGTCTTGCACATTATCACTTTTTGATACCCAGTTTCAAAAGAAACCAAACTGAAAAAAAAAAAAATATATCGGAAACTTTCTTCAGTTGCATCCCAGTTTATTTTTCTGATTTTCAGAAGCTGATAGAATGATTCTTAATGAAGTTTCCACTCGGTCGATTGCAAATACTGCCTACATCCAATAGCCTACATACAAGAAAATATTTCTTGAAGGAAAACCCACGGAATCGGTAATTAATTGATGTCCCACCCCTACCCCGCGACATAAATTTGTGCATCTGGATAGGATCTGCATTATCGTGTTATGGATTAACTCCTCCAAAATATTTGATAGATGCATGTGTAATTTACAGATTTACAGCTTTTATGAATTATTTTAAAACAATTAAACTAGGTGTGCAATTGTCTTCTAATTTCTAACTGACAAATACGATTTTAATGGATTTGATTTCATTTGAGTCATACACCCAAGTTGCCTTTGTTCTGAAAATTTCCTTGAATCGCGTGAGGCGAGCGATTGCAATACATGTCAGTCGCCTACATAGTCCCTAAAGCTTTGAAAGACTGGTTTTATTTTAAACCTCTGATTTAACTTTAACTTCTGATTTAAGAAAGGTAATTTATTTAATTTACGATTCAGAGATTACAGATCCGACAGAAAATGTGTGATCACAAACTTTATTGCCCTATATACAACCTAGCCTCTACGCCTTTTCTTGATAATCTTATAAAACTTTATCCTCGTCTCAAGCTGACGCTATCACGCTTGTTTTCATATATTTTCTGAAGATTTTCTTTTAGGAGTGATTTCTCAATAAATGGCAGGTTGCTTATAACCTATATGAAAGATCCAGTTCTGTCAATCAGATCGATTCTATTGCTTATTTAGATAAATATTCTGAGGGTAATTTTAGTTAATATTAAACAGAGAATCATATAGTTGAACTATCATACGGGTTTATAAATTTCATTTGAAATGAGCAACATGGAATTGACGCCTGAAACGGATGAATCAACAATACACTTCCCAACATCTACAAGAAATCTGAGATAACTTTACTGCAGTTTTCGAGACAAATGCCACATAGGTATATTGGTCATCAGTTATAGATATATTGTCATTGTCTCGATACAACCATCTAACAGTTGTAATGAGTCGACCAGATAGAAACTTCCACTAGCAAAACTTAAATAGTTTAAATTTTCTTTGGAAAAGTAATTAGCCTTTCTTCATTTAGGTTAATATATAATTGTTTGACACGAAAACAACCGCGGAATGCATTGAACTAAATGAAACTTCTAATTAATTATGTTTCCAACTGGTTTTTGTGTAATAGCAGCATATTTGGGGAAAACAATTATAAATTAGAAATGCAGAAGAAAGTGAATGTATACAGAAAAAAATAACTTTCGATTTACATATATTTTGTTCAATCATCTCGAGATGGAAGAGCAACTCCAAGTTATCAATTACTTTTTAGACAGTATTCTCACCGATCTCGGATTGACCACTTTTTTTATCATTTTTAGGGGGAAAATTTTTTAATGCTAAGTGAGAAATAATCGCAGTTTTACGACAAACTCAGAGCTGAGCTCCTATTCCAAATTGACTTCACACCCTTTTCCTATGTAACCTTCAAATATCATTGTGCTTTGTTTTCAATATAATCAGATGCAATCGTAACTTCCAATATTTTTCTCATATTTTAAATGAGGACGGAGGCAGTTGCTTGCAAAGATTGTGACCAGTTTATGGAGAGTATTCCCCCTCCCTAAAAAAAATCATCCCCTTGTGTATATTGATCTGCTATGTATCTAATATGATACAAGATTTATATTTAAATACAAGTAACCGTTTGGGTCGGGGTCAATGTGGTCTGTGCATTTTTAGTATCTCCTGCAATTATTAATGACTCTACCATTAGAGACTGATTGATACCTGAAAGGAATCGACTGCGTTTATGTGACTCCAACGTTACAAATATCTAAAAGGCATAGTCCCAAGTGGGTATTGAGTATCTATCTAAATAATTATATTGTGCTTTATGATGTAAGAAAGCGCAATTCAGTTGCTGCCATACATATTAATACGTTCAGACTGAAGTACCCAATTCAATTCTTGTTCCGAATTTGAACCTTTCAAATGCATTAGAGTTCTCGAGAAAGCATTGTAAGAAATGTGCATAAAAACTCTGATAATAAGATTGGCATATCTGAGCTATAAATTGTAAAAGTATAAGTTTTCCTTTCAAGCACTTGCCACAACAATAAAAAAAATCCGCCTAATGTAATTAATTTCTATTTGCACAGAGAAAGAAAAGGAGAGATCGATATTCTGGAATATTTGTGAAAATATAATCATAATTTTTTAATCAACTAAGATGAAAGGAACATATAATAAGTCGATACTAAATTAAAATCTTTTAAGTCATCCAAGCTGTTTTGAAACAGATTGGTATCTTTAAATTTAAAAAAAAAAATTACATAACACTGACTGCTATTTGTTACTTGCAAAACTTGCAAACACGCATACATCAAAAGTACGCTTTCCACAAAATACACCAAATAAAACGATTAATAACTTACACTAGCCGTGACGGGGGGGGGGGATTGGGGTAGGGCGGGAAGTGCATACTTTATGTCTAATTATCTCATTTGTGCACGATTATCAGCGATAAATACCTTCAAGTTAAGTCTCCTTAAGCAAGAATATTAAAATATTTTAGATATTGAAACCCTGAAAATGTAGGAACCGTTTCGAATTAGCCAGATAGATCTAAATTACTCGATTGTTTCATACACTACACTCCTAAACACAAACTTGTCTTTGCATCCACAGCTTCCCGCCTAATTACTTTACTGACCTAATTTCAATATTTCTAATCTTCACAGTAACGATATGGGTTCCTGACAGCGTTTGTTACACACACAAATTGTTGAAACCATTTCTTTTCTCAAGAAAAACGACAGCCTTATAAATATTAATCTTAATTTCCTTGAACGCCTCTACTAATGACACTGAGCAGGTGTACGTTCCTGTCTCATTCCAGCAAAAGAAACAACCTATTGGCTGATATAATGCCTCCCGTGAGACTCACGTCATTGTTCAAATTCTGGTTTGATTCCCAAAAGAATCATACACGCGATCCTCGTTTTTAATTATGATGGTCATTTTTTAAATTGAGGTTCAACACTATCCCGTTTAGTTGCGAAAGATTAATAGGCGATGTAATTTCGCAGCTTTCAAAATTAAAATGGGCAACAAGCTATCACAATAACCAATATCTGCCTTTTAAACAGAAGTAGCAATGGAATAACGTATATACTTGCTTGTAGGTCAAGTCCAACTGCAAACTAAACACACCCAGACTTAATGTGCGAGTAAATCAGGGTATATACAGCTTGTTATGAGTAATCAGTATATTAAACAAAATAGACCCTGATCTGATGTTGCATAATGCGGTCTATTGTATTTGGAGTTGGACTTGACTTACAAGCGAGTAAGTACGGTAAGTAACATTTTGCAATTACCGCATTCCTTCAATGGCAAAATAGTTTTTTCTTTGTTTTGATTCGAAATACATTTTCGGATAGGCAGTTTAATTAAGTTTGCTGTCGATGATTACCTATGAATCTGTGGGCCCAGGCAAAATTGAGAAATCATTTTGTTTCCCATCTGTAAATTACAGCTATTCCATTAAAACAGCACTGTTATTTACTGCATGTACATTATCGTGACAATACACTCACCCATCAATCCATCCATAGTGTCAATACGCTTACACATCAATCCATTTATCGTGTCAATACGCTCACCGATCAATCCATTCATCTTTTCAGCCTTAAAATTCTTCAATTTAAAATGGATTTTATCTGAAACCCACTAAATGCATGCTTTTAGTATTTTATCTTGCTCTTCCCGTTTACAATACTTATTTGAATTAAACACATGTCAAGTGTTATACCACACGCGCATGGAGAAATGTGAGAAACAATTATTGAACGGTTATATTGGATCTCCAGCAACAATTAAACGCAGCGTCTGCAGGAGACCATTTGTGCCAAATTTCAGTTTATTATTAATACGGATATTGATCAATAAAAATTGAGTTATGTTCAAATGATTCATTAATTGCAGAGAACATAAAAATTATAGAACCTTTTACATAGCATGTTGACAACAATATGAATGTAGAAATGGCATTAGAGTGGTCGAAGACCATGTAAGGTATAGACTGTTTCAAATGGATTAAATATTTCAATCAGATCAGCGCGTTAGGCTTAATAAATGTCGTTGTATTAGCTACTAATATCATGTGCTGGATACCTTAATGGGGTAACTGATATTTTTTACCAGAAAATTTCATTGCCTTGAAAGAATGTTATATTCTTCATGGTGTGTTGTTTGGCAATAAGATTTTCATTCCAAGTATGTTTCATTCGTTTGGAGACAAAAAGAGTACTAAAATACAAGTAAGAAATATTTTCATTATCTGTCATACAATCGCGTTTAAATTCAATCATCATTATAGTGAATTATAGTTGATAATTTATTGTTTGACATGAAAAACTTCAAAATTCGAGATGAAAACTATTAATTGAAATATAAACAGTTATAAGTTTTGTAATATTTGCAATTTTTGTCAAGTAATAATATCCGCCACCAATCTATCAAACTACCTTTGTCTATAAACCAGTTTCTTCTTGTTTACTTCCTTCGTGTCTTCATTCTCTCCTTTATGTAGTCATTTGTTACATCATTAACCACTCTCCTCTTACATCCCTAACTTTCTCCATCTACCTCGCTTGGTGTTCAGCATTAAGAAGTTAGTGCTAGGACTGGTCGGCCTGGTATCAGGATAATGTGACTGGGTGGGACATCATGCTACTGCTGCATGTCTGCGGCAAGAAGCCCCAGTGCTAGGCATCACTATAAACTGTCACATTGCAGGCATCGTAGCGACATGACTGAAAAATTGTTAAAGCTCCGTTAAATATCCAAATAACACACACACACACACACACACACACACACACACACTCTCTCTCTCCATCTCTCCATCTAGCCATTCATTAAGTCACTATCCACCCATATGTACTAAAATTAACTCCATTGGCACCATGAATCTATATGGATATGACCTTATTTTGCCTAAAAAGGTGAGACGTATAACCAGCATCATACTTAATGTGAAATGGAGTGGACGGATAAACTTCCCAAGTGTTTGGGACTCATGCTAAATGGTTTGGCCTAAACGTTTTGGCACATTATAAATAATTAATTATAACAGCTTTTGTGTGTTTATCACTTGTTTGTTTGTAGATTGGTTTGCATATTTCCATTTTGTAAGTTTTATAATCCTGACTTTATTGTGAGATTTAAAAATTAAAGTGTTGAAAACTGCCAAACAGAATTTTCCATGGATTCTCAAGTGATTAGCAGTAATTTAAACAGACAAGTCATCAAAACTTATTTAGATATTTCAATCTGTCTGAAACAATGATTTCTCTTACAACTTGTATACCATATTTTTAACATCAGTTTTATTGACACGTGTTTATTTTGTTGTTTCTCGAAATATTTCGTGGAGTAGATCGCCGTAGCTGAGTGCACCAGTCCGTCCAGCATTTCGTGTCCATTATATAACTTTCTAGTCAATGGCCGAACTTTGGTTGCATTTTAAACAAACGATAAGTGCAGCTGCATCAGCTGATAAATGTAGGGAAGAATTCCATGTGATGAGACCCATTGGCGTGTATTTCTGTATAAACTGTACGGAGAACTACTTTACTTCTATAAATACCGTAATGTGCAAATTAACTAATGTAAACTCTGAATTGGAAGGCATACACACTGCATGCCTTTGAAACAAAATAAAAACGGTGGGTTTATTTTTTTATTTAGGAACGTTAATAAATTGATTTGATATAATCATTATGACCTTTCTGAAGATAAATAATCCTTTCTTTGATTAGGTTTGAAAAAAGTCGGGGAAACTCAAAATCCGGCAAGAACAGCATTGATGCTATGATATATAGCACTTTATCTGTGACTCGTTATACATGAATTTAAAACTATAGGCAAATGGATATTGGGATTAGGGAGGAGAGGGTTCAAAGACTAACATTATAACAATTGGATTGACAGTCCTACAATGTCAGACGCCGACCTTGATAGTTACGATGGAGTGGGTTTTTTTTTAAAGATCCCGCTACTCCCCCATCGTAACTGTTATGGTCGATGTATTGCACTGTTTGACTATTGGACCCCCATCACTATAACAATTTACCAATAGTCTTAGTTGCATGCAAAGTCAATGATGACCTAACAAAGGATGCCTACTTTGATAGAAATTTAGTTAAACTGAATATCTGCTTCACAATGGCGTTACCAGACCCTCGAATATATTCAAATATAATCTTGCTAAGGGCCAAATAAAATTCTTACAGCTGAAACCATCGTGATGAACCAGAACCAACTCGAGGTCAACTCTGATTCATTGCCTTAGCACGCGAAAGCACTCAGTCATTCACTGCACCACCAGGTGTGAAAACACTCCGAAATTGTTTCTACAACGGCGATGTGTTATTCACCGCTGAGTCCACCGCATTTACATTTACCAACAAATACGTTACGCCAACATTGACTCAGCTGTGACAAAAAAGATATTCGACTGTTCATTAGCAAAGACATGCTTGTTTGGATAACTCTATCTGGGTGAAGAAAAGAATGATATTTGCATATATAATTCAGTGGGGTAATCAGTATGGTTTTAAATGAGAAGGATGCTAGGCCACAGAGCGCACAGGAAGATATTTTCTATGATTGTATAACATTTGCAACAGTAAAAGAAAGGTTAATTTGCTAGAAATGCGTGTACGTGTTGCACCTAATCAAGGTTGGCTTGTTGGTGTGCAATTGGACTCAGGTCACTATCATTCCTTCAGGTTGAGAGCCAACAAATGTAGTCCCACTCCATTTTTAGAGCATTTTCCTCTCTCTTTTTGGTGGTGATACAAGAGTTATATTTAGCATTCTTAGTATTTATTTAAAAGTAATTGTTTATTCTTTAGATTATGATCATCGTGGTGTGGTTGTCTGTGTATTTTGGCGACAGTGCATAGTGAGTAATGAGCCGTTGAAATCTGAAATTGCACATTGCTTTGTTTGCAGCCCAGCCTCTCAAAAAATGCCGGATACTCTATTATAAGAACATCACCGTGAATTCATCTTTGAGGATACGAGAGATTAACATATGATTTGTTAGGATTTGGACATAGTTGATGGTTCAATTTTGAGAAACAAATGCAGAGACTAAATAAGTTAAATAATTGGGATCCTACACCTGTCATTGTCACATGAATGCAAGTTTAAATTGGTATCCCAAGTTAATAATAATAATACTACTAATAATAATAATAATCATAAATGTGGACTTGGTACAGCGCCTAAATTTTAGGAGCTCTAAGCTCTTTAAAATATTAGTGAACACATAATTATTAACGTATAACATGTTATTAATGATAGAAGCCTGAAATTTTGATACGTTGTGTATATTGATTTTAAAATAGAACTTTGAAATTAAATTTAAGAAATTTAATCTTTTTGAACAAAATTAAATGAATTTCTTTTTTAAACTTAACATTAAAACGTTAATGTAAAAATGCACATGTATAGAGTCTGTGTGGTTGATACTCGTTATTATCAGCATGTAAGTATTCCTACACCTTATATCAACTGCAATGTTGGATATATTTTAAATGTTCTCGGAGAAAATCTCTTTCAAAGTCAGAATAAGGCCTTTAATCAGAACACACGAAGACATTTTTCTAATAGATATTGTGGCTTTTAGCCATTTATACTATTTGTTACGGGTCCAAGCTTTTAATTTGTGTATTTATAACGGGGTGATTAACGCATATCTGGTTGTATGACTTTCAGTAATTGTTTATAAACATAATTATAGAGTTAGTGCTTAATGAGAGAATGGAGATGCGAACTCTGTAATAGTGCCTGCTCAGGTTGTGTACTAAGCCATTTAAACTGTCAAAGAAGGAAAATCTCAAAAGAAGTATATGTCAAAGAGATAAAATAATACTTTCCCTAAGTCTATTTATCTAAGTCAGTTTACATGGCATTCAAGAAAACAACAAAATGAAGTAAGTCTAGATCAAAAGGCATTCCTTTTTGTTGTTCGTTTTGGTTTTAAGACATTGATTGACAAAGCGCAGCAATGTGGCATAAGCTTACATCCCATTCTAATGAACCATTTGGCTTTCTGCTTTGTTAATTACTAGTAATAACTATTAACTTACGCCAGAAATGTTTAAACAGTTTGTATAACTGGTTAACATGGTTACACATCCCGCAAATGTCCATATATGTTTAGAATGTTTGGGATCAACATTTCATATTCAATACATCATATAGGATCTCATTGTTCCTATAACTGATCTGTTAGGCACATTTTTGACTGTATACACTTAAAACAAATATGGTATTTCCATGATAAATTTGCTTCTGTATGGTAATACATTTTAATTTAGTACTTTGACCGAGTGAGATACTGTAGCATCAGCTGATATCACATTCCAATAAATCATTCAACTTAATAATTGTTAACCGACATATTCAAACAGTTCATTTGAATTATGTTTGCACAATTGATCCTAATTAGTAAATGGTACATATCCCACATATGCAAATGTCCATTCTTGTTTACAAGTTTTGGTGTTCAGAATTTCACATTTAGTTGATGATATAGGATATATTGGTACCTATAGTTGATCTTTGAGGCACATAGCTGGCTTAGGTCATACTACCACACTGATTTATAGCTCTTCAAAGACATGACTTAGGTCTTCATGAGAGAGATTAGCACCATTGTTCAGTAAGGTAGAGCTTCAATGGACTGTATTTTCCTATTACATTGTCGCCTTTTGTAGTCATTGACACTGAAACGCATTGCATTGTTCCTATAAAACATGATATTGGTCTCATTAAACTGGAAAATTGGAGTGCGCTATTATTTATAATAACAATTGGCAATGTGTCTGACTCAGAATATGTGGACCATAGCATGTTTCATTGTTTCTTAGTGTGTATACATTAGGGGTGAAACGATACACCTGTGCCTCGTATCGATACGATTCACGATACGCAACCTCCGATACGATACACATATGAACTTGATGGTCTTTCCACCTTTGGAAGGTAGGTGGTGCCCTTTCATATATATTGACATTTTGGTCCTATTTCCAGTATGCAGACTACAGATAGACATATAGTTATCATATATTTATATGCAATTCTCATTGATGAGAAGATAACAACAATACTTTCAAACAGATTACCTGTTGGTTGCAGTGAGTTTCAGGCAATTTAATGGTGGCTTCGTTTAACTCCCTTCGTTTTGTACAACATGAATGATTTGAAAACATCTTATTACCAATTTTGTGTCTCAGTTACACTTGGAAGACATTACGATGTTATCTTCAAAACAGAAGAAATAATGCAATTTCCTTGTGCAAAGAAAATCTCATCTAGAACAAATTCGAACAAGGGAATAAGGTTGAATACCAACAAAATCTAACACATTTTACTTCCTGAATATGCAAAAGACTGTTGCAGCCCAAGGTACTTGTATTTGTCAGTGAAGAAGGAAAACTATTGACTACACACAGTCCGATTCTACATCTTTTTAAACTTACACAAGCTGATAAACTTGAGCAGTTTGAAATCTGCCCCATAGCTCATTCTATGCTAATTTCATTTATTCCATCAGCACCTTCATTCACTGGTTAAATATCTCTGCATAAAAAAAGAAATTCCATACTTGTTCCCCATGTACAATTTAAGGAGAGATGATGACAGGATTTTATCTTAAGGAAGACCTCCCACTTTATCAAAGAAAAAAGGAGGGAGAGGAAGAAATGGTCATAGGTCAATACTTCTCTAAACTTCAATATAGGTCTCTCTTCCTGCTCGACTTTTTTAGAGCTCTACTGAAATCAACATCTTTGACAGATATCACCTAGTTGTATAAGCATTAATCTGTTAATTATTTCTGAGCATATTCTGCTCCTTTTCTTTCTATCAATATTGTTCTGTGCTTCTTTCTGAAGGGGCATATACATAACTAGCTTTGTCAGCTTGAATATATTGGGAAACTAATCTGACTGTTTTGTACAATTTTCCAGAGCTCACATATATTATCTTTTGGATACATCTACTCCAAAATAGGATGGATTTTTCACTAACATAAACTTCCTTTGTTAAATCAATTGTTTACTGGCTACTGTGCCAACTTTCTTATCTTTTCCATAATGCTGTATAAGAGTATTTAGTCCATCAATGCGTGTGCAGACAGAGGTATTAAAATAAATATCTTTGCTTCTTAATTTCGTTTTTTTTTTTTCCCCCTTTATTTTATTCAGTTTATCTTAACCTAGATATGGATACATATATATGGTTTTGTAGCATATGATCTGCAGGGCAAAACTGATTAAGAAAAAAAAATGAAAATCGCATTATACTTTTAAATTGTCTGTATTTTATCTAGGCTCAGTATTCTGCCATTTGTACATTTAATTTCGAAATATTACTGAAAGGGTCATGCCGTCTATTTTTTGTCCATCCAACATGTACATGTGACTCATATTTAACACTATTTTCGGTCTCAAAATCACTCACTGGTATCTCCATTAACACTTTCTCAGCTCCAATAATCTGATACACTTCATAACTTTAAAAATTATTGTCATCATCAGTATCATCAGCAAGTATTTGCCGAACGAAATCGTAATGAACCATGCCGGGAAGCAGACATTTTGGGTTTACCAGGTTGCCAGTATTTTAAACACGCATTTGTAAAACTTTCTTCATTAATGGTTTCAAACTACGCCATAACGCTTATTCCTGGGCAAGCTGTGCTAATCAAATTTAGTTTCACAACCATTCATATCGTGCTTGAAGAACCCAGATGTGGAACAGTTGATATCCGAAAAACAGATGTCGTGACAAGAACGGTTAAATAAAAATTGTATACTTCGCCAAGCACATTTTCATGTGTGGTACTTTCAACGAATTTGCGGGAGTTCTCTTGTTTCACTGTTCCTCAAGCGCGCGAAATTGTGCACGATTCGCGCAGTGGCACACCCTGACAGAATATCCGCGTAAGTACTTCACATATCAAATGACTTTTCCGTGAAGTCTCTGTTGTTCTGCCAATACTTCCTGTTTGTCACGCAGAGAAAAAGCTACATTGATTTCTCATTGGTTGTTATTGTTTAACCTGGACCGGAACAAGCAATAACCACAAATGAGAATTCAATGCAACATATTTCACCGTGCAACAACCTGGTAGCGTAGCTTTCAAATCGACTAAAGGAGTCAAGATACAGTTCAAACTAGAAACGTTGCGTGAAAGTGGTTATTAAATGATGAGTAAAGTGCTTCATTATACATCTGGAACATGCTTGGAATGTATCCTAAACATACTTATGGGTTAAGATAATTAGCATGGAATGGGGGGGGGGGCAGATTACGAACCATGTCCTTTTGCGGTAACTTGTAGACGGCGAATGGGTATTCTCAAATAGTCTGTTTCGTTTTTACTAATAAACATGGGTCCCTGTGACTGAAAATGCTGTTTCAGATGGATTATAATTTTACAGAATAACAAGGCAACTAATAATAATTATTCATGACTGCTGAAGACTAAAATAACATGCATACGGTAAGAATCGTTTGTATTGATTCTCCGTCTCTTGTATCTATATGTGTATCGTTTTAGCAAAAGTATCGATGCATCGATATATCGATGAATCGGTTCATCCGTAGTATACATATATACATTTGAATGGACATACTGCAATTTGCTAGAAAAATCACTGTGAGTTATCTTGTTTCACCACCCATGGACAAAATGTTATAAGTTTTACTAACCAAAGCTACCACCTGTTTTAAATATCATTCATTACTCTTTTTTGCTGTCTAAAATATGCAGTCTGAATATTAAAATTTGCACGAAAATTTAATTTACTTTTAAATTTAGCTTTCTATATTTAAATTTTTATTAAAAATTCTATTGAAATTAATTTATCAATGTTATATTTCAAATACATTGTCAGATAGAACTTAATTTGTTTTACACTTAAGTGTTTACTGCATTTAAAATTTCCTATAATTAAGGAAGATAAAGCAAATTTAGTTTTGTCGTCTGAAGAACACTTGGCCCAAAATTGCACTTTAAGCAACATTAATACTACACACTTCCTGACAGTTGTCAAGTCATGTGTAGAGTTATGTATTAAGCCCCGTAAAGCCATGTGTATGGCTCTGTATTAAGCCCCGTAAAGCCATGTGTATGGCTCTGTATTAAGCCCCGTAAAGCCATGTATGGCTCTGTATTAAGCCCCGTAAAGCCATGTGTATGGCTCTGTATTAAGCCCCGTAAAGCCATGTATGGGGATTTGTATTAAGCCCCGTAAAGCCATGTCTATGGCTCTGTATTAAGCCCCGTAAAGCAATGTGTATGGCTCTGTATTAAGCCCCGTAAAGCCATGTGTATGGCTCTGTATTAAGCCCCGTAAAGCCATGTATGGGGATTTGTATTAAACCCCGTAAAGCCATATGTATGGCTCTGTATTAAGCCCCGTAAAGCCATGTGTATGGCTCTGTATTAAGCCCCGTAAAGCCATGTGTATGGCTCTGTATTAAGCCCCATAAAGCCATGTATGGGGATTTGTATTAAGCCCCGTAAAGCCAACGTGTAGGCTCAATATTAAGCCCAGTCAAGTCATGTGTAAGGCTCTGTATTAAGCCCCGTAAAGTCATATGTAAAGCAGCAAATATCTCTGAATAACCCGCGGTAACGCCTTGTATAGGGCTTTGTACAATACCATTTAAAGGCGTCTGTACAACGCCATATATAAGGCTCTACATGAAGCCCCATAAAGCCATATGCATTGTAATGTCATGGTCTCTTTGCAAAGCCATGTATAGGGCCCTGAATAAAGTTCCCTAAAGCCATATGCAATGTCATGTTATGGGATCTGTGCAAAGCTGTGTATAGGGCTCTGAATAAAGCCATGTATATAGGGCTCTGTATGAAAGCATGCATAGGGCTCTATATGAAACCATGTATAGGACTCTGTATGAAACCATGTATAGGGCTCTGGATAAAGCCATGTATAGGACTCTGAATAAGGCCATGTATAGGATTCTGTATCAAACCACGTATGGGGCTCTGAATAAAGCCATGTACAGGGCTCTTTACAAAGCCATGTATATAGCTCTGTATAAAGCCATGCATAGGGCTCTATACAAAGCCATGTATATAGCTCTGTATAAAGCCATGCATAGAGCTCTATACAAAGCCATATATATATATATATAGCTCTGAATAAAGCCATGTACAGGGCTCTATTCAAAGCCATGTATATAGCTCTGTATAAAGCCGTACATAGGGCTCTGTAAAAGGCCGCCTTAAGCCATATGCAAAGCATGTATAGGGTTTTGTGTTTGACAAAAGTAATAAGACTGCCTCCAGAGAGCATAGCAATACACTAAATATTTATGCGTTCCAATATTTCTTACAAATCTACGGTTTGATAGTCACTGTTTCTCTTGAGACACTTTCAATTATTTTCATTTTTTCGATTTCGGTCTGAGGAATGATTATTTTTTAATATCGAAATAAGCGTCTTCCTTTGATGCTAAAAGCTCATAAATGGTGTCATTTGGCAGTGAATCAAGCATGAAGTATCTGCAAATCATCAAGCTGAACAATTGTCAGGGTGGAAGTCACAACAGCACCGGGCATATGCACGATATCTACCATATTTAACCAATCCATACCAGCAAAATCTTCTCCTACGCTCTAACTGTAATGATTTCTGATAACGAATTCAGATAATGTTGTTTTTACACTACACTTGGGAGCAGTACATGTATGAGAAAATTCTGAAGGCCCCACCTAATCCGCAAGACCAGGAAAGAGGAAAACAGCATAATGATTTTCTCCACATCCATGTAGTATGTTGGCTGAACATTCCATTCAGCATTCGTTTGTTAATATCAGCATTCGTTTATAAATATACGATTTAATCGATTTACTTTATGACATTCGATCACAGTTTATCTTTTTTAAAATCTGGCTCATGTTGTGACTCTGAATACATTTTGAATAGGACTAGAATGGGGTTTGATTCTTTATTCTGAGAAACAAGATCTGATTATGTGTTGCTTCGTTTAGTCTGCTTTTTGACGGAACTTTTAACACAGTATTGGCTATAACATCCCGAGGAAATGTAAACTAAGTGCCATTCTCAAGGGCACACTGAGGCAGCCGACCAGTGCTGATATGGGCGGTTTTCGCCATTCACATCAACATCTAGTATTTCAGAAATGTCAAAGAATGCTTATCGTTTTAAAAGCCTTCGAAAATTAAATAATTTATAGTAGAAAAAGAAAGATATATCGCCTTGAAATGTTTGGTCCAATTGTTAGAATCATGGCTAAAGGTAGAACAGAGACAAAGCCTAAAAGTAGCATATGTATATACTTAGTAAAATTCATAAGGTATTCAGGTGGGAATATAATCGGCTGATACCAATCAGTTCTTCGCTTTGATTTAAAACTAAAAATACTTATATATATATATATATATATATATATATATATATATATA
>JAECUM010095839.1:0-35556 GCA_016617855.1 Megalonaias nervosa | reverse complement strand
GAGAGAGAGAGAGAGAGAGAGAGAGAGAGAGAGAGAGAGGGGGTCGGCCTTTGGACATTTTCATATTTAAATAATAATAATCGATTTTTTAGAACATTTTGGTATGCTTAAGAAAAAACAACAAAACATAACATTAAATATATCACAGTATGTGTACCACGTATCCGAGGAATTTACTGGTTTGCAACTTTGTATCATTGATAAACACTGTAGATAAATCCCAAGGAAAGTGCACACGTATCGTTACGACGAACTATATTCTTGTAGGTTACTTGGTGTAATTTCTATTTCAAGGTTTTAATCCAGCCCAAATTCCTTTACTCTCTCATTCCACATTTCTGCGCAGTTTGTCCGTTATGCATGAGAGGGGAGGGGAGAACAGAGAGCAGAAAGGATTGTGATGAAAATGTGTATCATATTAAATTCATTTAGAAACGGGGATTATTAATACTTTTCATCTTTATTTTCATACATCACTAGTGACTAATGTGTGGGAAATTGATCATTGTTCTAGAATCAACTGCAGACGCTCGCGAGAATGTTTATATATGCGTATTATTGCGCCATGGGCGGATCACAATTTGATATACCAATAGTTGTTCATGGTCAAATGGCCGCATACGACTCTAATTAAAACTCATTCTTTCTTTCAGCCTGAATTTAGCTTTCGTCGAGATATCTCCTTATTGCCATCTGATTGACTATTATACAAAATATGGACAGAGCGACTAATGGGTGAAACCTAAATGACTACCTTTCGATGCTAATTGACTATACCAAGGAGTCAAATTAGCCTACTAGTCAGTACACCATGAGACTGACCAATCGGTCTTTTATTATTACACCGTGTTTGAGACGGTTATTTAACTAATTTCCACATATTCGACCAATCATAATTCATGCGTTCCATATACTACCTGCCCCTAACCAGTGACCGACCTGTTTTGGATTTTGGCTTTTCAGAGTCAGTTTGAATTTTATAATAAACTAGTGCTTGAAAGAGATAACATTAACATCAATATTTTTTTTAATAGCAAAATTGCTTCTGTGTATGAATCTTTGAAATAATAGTCACCCTAGCTTTCGATTGTACCAGTGATACTGCTGTTTTTGTCACGCTTGCTGGTGGGAAAAAATAATCACATGGCACAAGGGAGACAACTGAAAGAAACCGTCAGTTACATCGCATTTCATTCCACTATTAGGTATTTTACATGAAATCAACGATCATTATGAATAACAGTTTTGATGACTTTTGTTTAAATTTAATGCTAGGACCTGATAATTTTTCATATAACTCATTTATTCACTTTTTGATGAGTCACGTGATACTATAAGTTGACATATTGTGATATACCTGTAACGTATGAGATGACACAGGAAACGGAAATGGCATCGGGGTTTTTTCAGAATACTTTGATAAATGATCCAAGGTAAAACTATACTGATACAACTATTTTATCGGAAATTGCATGTTATGTTCATTTGTTCAGCTTAGCTTTTTTGGAGAAGGGTACGAATATGTCAATAAAATTCAGTAATGAGCATATCTTCCATTTTTAAACCTATATTAATTTTACATTTGCGCTAATTATCACTCACTCACCTATAATTACAACTGGTTTTGTTTTGTTTGAGTTCTTGTTAATATTCTTTCTTTTCTTGTAATTATTATTGGAATTACAGAAGTAGTGAATTATCCGAGACGTAATCTTTGTTTACACCACTTCACATTAGGAATATTCATGGCGCTATTGCCTCCTTTTGTAACTCAATGCCAGATAGGTTGCCATTTTATTTTTCGAATTCAAACCATTTAGGAGCGACATAAAAAAAATCAAACTATCATTAAATTAGACCTAGTCATGTAAACTTTAGTAAATTAAACGCTTTCTCTTGTGTTGATTGTTTGTCTTGTTTGTCAGCGTTTTGTACTTGTCTATGACACAGATTGAACGAAAGTCGAAAGCGTTTAGGCTAGTTTTGCATTTTGCATTGTTCTTTGTCAGTCTTTGTCTCTCTCTCTCTCTCACACACACACACACACACACACACACACACACACACACATATATATATATATATATATATATATATATATATATATATATATATATATATATATATATATATATATATATATATATATATATATATATATATATATATATATATATATATATATATATATATATATGACATAATTGGATACAACGTTTCGTCTGTTATAATGTTCAAGTTTAAATTCCCTAGCCAATTTCCTAACTAATATGTATTCCAAAGGATTTGCTATAACGTTTCTTTACTATTGGCTACATCATTTCACTTGTGTGGTCACCCTGGGAAAAGAAGACGTGCCGAAGCTAGATAAATAATGGCGTACGTTTAAACAACAAAGGCATCGGAAAACAAAAGAGACATAATCACAAATCATACATAATCAGTAAATAACAAAAGTAAAACAAAGGCACCAAGTAACAAAGACATGAGATTCAGACGGTATTAATAATCGGTACTTTAGAATCTCGGGTTGTTGGTTGAATGTAATTAAAGCATAGAAAAGAAAGGATTTTGTTTTGTATTTTAGTAACTGTATTATTTAGAAATACTCTTTAACTTTCATTCGCTGCCTACATGTTGACTAACAGAGTACAGCTCGAAGTAAATCTCCCCCGTAAATCATTTTGAATACTGGCTGTGGTGAAAATGTTTGAAAATTCGTAGGTCAGAAAAAATATCTATTTGAACCCAAAGCTATGTCAACATTTGCATTTCATTAAAAGACCTGACAAAAATCTGAGATTAATAGAAAACAGATGGGCATTGACGTTTTCTTTTCATCCAAGTAAACGAAGTATTAATTTACTTGTCGTAACTTACTGAACAAAGACGTTTTCACATAAAGATGACTTTCTTGTTTCACCGGCATATAAGTACATACATGTTGACGTTTTTAACACATCGTAAGACTTATTAGTTGATCCTTTTTTCTTCATGATGACATGTATGTAAACAAATATATTTTGTTTCCTGAAAATGCAATTAATATTACATACAAGTCCTAACTGTAATCTTAAGAGCATACATTGTGTACAACATGTATGTCCAACGTCATCGACATTTTTAAATAATGATCTATTTTGATAAAACGTTTTTCGGGTATAACGTATAAATTAATTTTCCTCTCTAGTCTTTGTTCTGCGATTGACAGAAGCGTGAGTTTATTTAATATATTGATTTATCTTTTCTTTAGTTTGGAATGTAATTTCCAGGTTTTTATCAACCGTCCATATGTTGCCAGCCAAAAGCGGGATCAAACTAACTTGTTTTTCGGGAAGACTTTAAATTCCAATGTCTCTCAAAAGGTATGAAATCTCTAAAGCCTGAACGAGTCACTTTAGAGAGAGATACTTGCTTTGTGGAATGTTAGTTACTATTCATTTATCAAAGCTATGAAAAATACTAATCAACCAACGCAGCAAATGGAATGTTTCATGACGATGGTAGACCCCAATTAAGGCCACACATTGCTAGCCTATGTCCCTGAATAAATCAACCGATTTGCACTCAGAAGGCAACTGTTTAAATGCAACTGAAAATCATTAATTTACATAGTACATGTTCTTTTTAAAACATTTATTTTCAATATTGGTAATTATAGATTTGTCTCAGATAGTTTACGATAACACTTATCTACCATTCTGAGTCCAACGGAGAAGGAAATATGCATGACATTTAAAATCTAAATGAAATATATCTTAATTATTGCACGATCAGAATATTTTATTAATTTTAAAATATAAAACACAGTAGGTAAAACCATGGAAACGTTTTAGAGAACCAATATTAAACCGTTCATTTTTTTCTCACCTGAATAGCCTATTGTATGCTGAAAAATGGCGCTAACACACAAAAACAAAACAAAACTTCACTGATGCAAAATATGGATAGACATGTCAAGCACGCGCAGTATACAACTCGTCAGCCTAACGGGAATACATACAATTTCTGTATGAACTGACTTTTGCCAGTGCTGTTCTTACTTTTATTATTTTTATGTTGTTATGTTGCTGCTGCAGCGAAGTAATTGATTTATCAACCTGGTAAATGAAATAAATAACGTATACCTTAATCAATGTAGGCCATTGACATTAAAATATATATTTTGTTGATACAAACTAAATTTAATTTGTTTTCATGTTTATTAATATGGAATACAATAATTGTACAAATTTTAAACCACAGGTGTCTGTCATTGTGATTATCATATTCAAGCGTCAATGGATAATTAATAATTGGTACAAATATTCACATGCAGAGGTTTTCGATTGAAATATCCAATCCTCATGTTAAGAATTCATAGGCAGGAGCGAGGCCCTGCTGAGATCCTTCCTATGGATTTTGGATTTGTTATCCCACACATCAACATATGATCTCATATTTTTCTCACACTTCGAGCTAGAAAGAACAATTAAAACCCAATTCCGGATCATCAGTACCAGTCAGTCGGAAGACACTCTGCCCTTTACTCCAATGATCTGAAAACAAGAAAATACTACAGTAGCCGCCATTGCATATACAGATACCTTCTTGATCAAATGACATGTTAAAGTGACACACGATCATAGTGTTCATGATTTTACGGAGAATTATCGCTTTAGATGAATTATCCTTGGCCAAAGCATTCCCATTTCCTTTTTCAGTTACAATATTTTTATTTTTATTTTTTTTTTTTTTGAATCCGTGTAAATAGTTCTAAAGTATTACAATTCTTTAAACATGGTTCTCTTTTGCCTATGAGTAGTATCATAATAGCAATCCCTAAACCCCTTATATATTACCCATGCTTTATTCCCTTTCAGAATTTTTGCACGAGCGTACGTGTGTGATTATAATCCTAGTGATCCTCCAAGCGAATTTTTCACGAGGAGGATCTGTATTATGTTACCTTTGATCAACACACTGATGGGAGCTGGCAGGCATATGTTAATAGCACATTATCATTCAACGCGGCTATCTGCCTATACTCAATCTTCTGTGTATTGTACGTTTGTCATATGTAAAAGTTAGCTTAAGTTTAGAAATTGTTATTCTGAGTCGTCTATAATTTTCAAGAGGAAATGCAAAATTGCCTGAGTTCATCAGTCTTGACACCGTATATGTAGAAATTAATAAAATTATTGTTGGTGGCAGTGCTAAATAATAATTTCAGACATAGAACTATCATACGAAGACGCCAAATGCTTAGGACTATGAATGTAATCTTTAACATTGATCAAATGGGTGGGACCAAATCTTTAACATTGATAAAACGGATGGAACCATGTATGTGCAATATACACTATTGAAAATAATAGGAAATTGTATGTTAATTCTAAACTGGATTTGTTTATGACATCCACTAAAAGGAGAAGGTGTATCACATTGTTTCTCGCCAACGCTGCTAAGTTTATACATCAGTCTTTTCGGTTACACGTAAGAAGTTTTTCAGTGGCCTACCGTTATCGGTTAACGTGAAGGTGACAGGATAAAAGCAACCAATTAAATAACGTAGAGTATATATATATATATATATATATATATATATATAGTGAGTATAGTATATATATATATATATATATATATATATATATATATATATATATATATACAAAGGCCTATGCCTTCGAAAACGTGAACTATGCGGCAAAACATGTTATTAAGAATATTGTAAATCATATTTGCTCGAGTTACTTGTTGGCCCCGGAGCTCAACCATGCCCTAAATGTTGTATTGGAGTATATTCGCATAATCAGTTTTGCCGACCATGCGGATCCATAAGTGAGTATTATACTACTCATCGGCGATTGGTGGAACCTGTCGTTGAGGCAAAACCCAATGATGTTGTTAAGAAAAAGATAATGAAGTCAATTAAATAATATCCAGTACAGAAGCGATTGAGTTTTCCGATCCTGGTAAAAAAGTAAAAACACCTCTACAAAAAGTTATGAATTAGACGATGCTATTTTCTTATTATCAGTCAATCCTCGCGAAGATGTGGAATAAGGATTCAAAGCGGTATGAAAAAGGCCGACATACTTCCATTCTTAAGACTCGCAGATGAACCACGACCGATTCTGAGACAACTTTTTCCAGATGAGCTACTGCTGGTAACCAGCTATACCTGCACATAAACTCAAACAATCGGCTCGAGAACGAGGAATAAAAACTCGCGGACGAGCCGAGTCAGACCTTAAAATAGCTTTATGAAACAGCACCAAAGTTACATATTAAGATTCCTCCACGGGCCAAGCAGGCTGATATCGCACACACGGTCGGCGATGAATAAGAATGTTGTCGTATCTCACGTACTGTTGCCGGAAAGGCTGTTTTGTATGGTCTTCAAATAACCAAAGTTCCATAATTCAAATCAGATCTTCAAGATTACCTGGCAATCAACCCAAATGTATACAAAAACTAGGCAACGACGCAGTAAAGCTTTCATTAAACATGCGTCTGTCGATCATATAGCATTACACCACGTGGGTGAAACGTCCAGATTCAAGGTGAACTTTGTTCTCAAGGTGGAATTTACCATGTCTGGTCATTTAACCTTAGGAATCTCTGCACCATCTACAACATCAAAGTCGTGTTTTCATTGTGGTACCTGTATAATCTTGAACAACAAAGACACCGAGACCATTAAGGATGACATCTGTAAAGGTTATGCATAGATCCTCGAGAAGTTTAAAAAAAGTACCACAAAAAAGGTTCAGGATGTATGTTTTATGGATGCTTGGAGGTTCATCTTTATATTTCCCATTTGAAGTCTTTTCGCGGCTCGAGTTATATTCCACCACCAGCGAGTATTCTACCACGGGCAGTGGTAAACGTGTAAACCAACACAACAAATGTTTTGAATGGGCGCTCTTATTCGCTTTGCATCCCGCACACAATAATACAGATCAGTCTCGAAAATAACAACAGCATCTGATTGAACTCAAGATTGGTAATGCAGAATTCCTGTATAGGTTACCATCATCGTTAATCTTGCAGGACCCGGAGGTGCGGTATGATTAAGTGTTGGTAAAGATTTTCCCCGAATGGTGTATTTGCGTAGCAAGCAGGAAGCGATGATCAATTAAAGATTACTCGCCAATAAGGTGGAGCAGGATCAGGAAAGTTTGTTTTGCTCATCCGCAAAGGAGTTTACCCGTACGAATACATGAGCGACTGGGACAATTTTGCCAAATATCCGTTGCCACCGATTGACGCCTTTCATTCATCGTTGTCTCGCGTAGGTATTTCCGACAGCGGATACGCGCACGTGAACAATGTCTGATCCACACTGGGCTTTTAAAATCGAATATCATAATCTATGTCCGTACACGGATGAGTTGCAGCTTGGATATGTTTTAAAGACGTTTCATGATACAGTCATGAGCATGACAAGCTCGATCCCGCACTTTGTTTCTGTTCGCCAGGATTGGCATAGAACACAATGCTGTCAACAACCAAGGTCGATTTGGAAATATTCACCGATATCGATCAGCGTCTGTTTATTGCAAGTGGTATCAGTGGCAGTATATCGAAGAGCTGTCGGTGCCCCACCAGTTGTTGTTCCCGTATCAATGTGAAATCGTGGATGATTACGGACGCAAGTTTACCAAATGCGTCAAACTTGTACCAAATCTGAGAAAGAAATTTAATTATGTAGTTTACGTGAGTAATTTGCAGTTGTATCTGCGATTAAGAATACGTATGCAAAACTAAAGCTGACAAAGACAATGCCAGTACTGGACTTGTCGAAACTTCTTCATTTTGACTCACTCAAGTCGCAGTACGGAGACGTCGTCAAGATGCTGTACACTTACACGGCCTAGTTGCTGATGCATAATACCACCAATAATGTCTACGCGGGCATCGGCGAAGCGTCGCTGGTAAACCAGTTTGACACCAGTGAGTACACGAAAGATCATCGTTCAGCGACACCAACGAAAAAGTTATGAGAAAATTCATGGATGAATGCGAAGGCAAATCCAGCTCCACCAAATATACGTGGGGCTGAGCCCCAAAATGCATTTGATGGAAATTAGCTCTAAAAACTTCAAGGAAACAAAAGGAGCAAACGCAAGGCTTTACTTACTGAAACAGGCAATGTGCAACATAAAATAAATTTTGGCGGTAGTTCCGTATCCGCGAAACAACAAGTAATTGCTCTCACATAAAGGCTGTACTAGGAGGCTTTGTTTCCCGTGGACAAGTCACAGCGACAACCGATGGTTGCAACACCAGATTATAGTTGGTTGCCCCGGAATATCTATCCAGTTCGACATTGTCCGCCTTCTAACTCCACTATCCACGGGAAAGCATTTTTAGTGCGGGTAGGTAAATCTGCGACAACACTTGTTTTGTAAGCCAGGTTCAGACAACACGGGTAATAACTTTTACTACGCTCGCAAACTTTAACGGCAGTTTCGCCTTTCCAATAACCGCAGGGACTGTAGTATATCGCAACACGGTCCGTTCGAAGGTCATATTTGCTATATTACTGTTTAACTTCCAATGAGTTGATATTAAAATCTTCCAATTGCAATTTTGGCCTTCATACCTCCTTGGATGATCCATATGACGATTTATTTTTCCTTTGTGTAGAACTGAATGTATTCAAGTCTTGGAAGAGATCCTCATCGGCGCGTTGACCAATGCAAATATAATTTGATGCTTTATAAGCAAGATCATGCCGGTAACATGCATCATTGAAGCCGTTTAGTTTCTTCTCCTGGAACCGGTCGATTTTTGCGCAATCGTTTATCCAACCTTGTTCCAGGACGGCAGCAACTGTATCAAGGTATACGTTTTTCGCCACGATATTTACTCTACGGAGCCCGGAGTACCTTTGTTAATTTAGCAGCGATATCACCACCGACCTATTTTTAGACTCCCATTTTAGACCTGGGCCGTTCGCTCACGAACGATGAACATCTTTGCCCCACATCGAATGCAAGTTCCTTTACTATTACGAGCTTGAACCCGAGAGAGTTGGATTGCGGAACGTGTTTTCATGCAGAATCGCAAACAATATGTAAGCATTATTGAGTTATACAACAATTGGCATTCCATGCTTGACTTGAAAAACTGCAAATTATTCACCTTCATTGTCTTGTCTTCGCTGGCGAAGTATCTACTTCCTAAACACAGCGACATATTTTCAAACTCGGTTCGCGCGCTGATCATTAGCCCAGGCGGATCCAGGAAACCCCAACTGTTGCTGAATCTAATCATATGATAGTTAATGTAGCAATGGATGTATGTGATTGCACCATCCACGAATAATCACCCGTATTGTGATGTACTCAAGGACTTCATGTAAGCGCTAGCGTCGTCGAACACTTCTTCGTTCACCATTGAGTTCTACTCTACAGTCGATGAATAAGCAGATAAAACACAGACGTGATTGATGTGACACAACGAAAAGCAAACGTGTCAAAAAGTGATTCAGGACAACCGCAGCATGTTGATATTTCGTGGCGTTGAAGCGCACGGCCTTGCAAATATTCTTTAGCCTTGGTGTTCCGCCCACCATTCGTAGAATGAGTTTCGGAATATGTGTGCGCGGGTCACCCGAGGATCGTATGGTTTTCTCACAATGGACCTGACCGGGAAAAAAGTATCACGTGAGTCCGGACGCGAGTGCATCTCACCCGACAATTTAAACTGCTATGATAAATATATACGATGCCACAACCTGCTATTGATACCATAGCAGAGTATGCTCAACGACGTCGCAATGCTGCCAGTAAAAACCTGGAACAACTGATCCGAAATGTTAAATGTGTCAAAAAGATATGCTTCAGTCTCGACAGAGCGCACCGTATGACCTCCCAACCGGTTTTTAATAAAAGTTTGCAAAACAGCTCAGACCCACACGAGAAACCGCGGAGGAGGTTTAAAAAAAAATCGTGAATGCCACAGAAGCAACCTTGGAAACAACTGGACGATTGCATGAGGCGATTATGGAAGGTCAAGAAGACATCAGAGAAATTGGTGAAAGCATTGGTGTGATCGCAAAATGCACCCGTGTACTCGACGAAGACGTCAGAGCGGCACTTGAAAATACTCCATCACCACAACCACGCTTGTACAAGTCAATGCTGATAAAACACAGACATTGTGTAATGAACGAGGTAGGCAGTGGATTTTTAAACTCCGGTCCGTGTCGTTCTTACCAGAATACCTGAGTGGCGCCAGCTCGTGTTGAAAGTAGCAGCGAGAGCAAATGGACAGTATATGGGTCAATGGGGTATACTGGGTATTACAAACCTCTGGAGACCTGCGCAAAGATTATAATTAAATAAATGACAGTTTTTAAAACTGGAGAATTTGACCAAGGCAACGCAAAGTTTGAAGATTTTATGAAACAAGCACAGGAGGGAAGACGCCCAAAACCAAAACAAGTATATCTTACAATCATCAGCTCAGGCCATCATGCGAACCTGAATCCGATTACGAAAATGAACCCGGACCATCATACGAACCTGGACCCTCGTAATAATCCAAACGTCCACCTGAACCTAAACCCAAACGTAATCCTCCACTGGCACAACCTTTCCTACTCCAAAATGCTGGTCTCAAGAGAAGGAAATCGTAGGCAAAAGAAAGCTAAATGAAAACAGCAACAAAGAAACACATCCACATACACGGGAACCCGAACCAGAATATATACACTTACAAAATGCACACACGCCACTTCTACGCCAAGCCTCTGTAAAAGCTTTCACACAAAGACGTTACAAAGAAAAAGTTTACCCGGACCGAATTCGAAAGTCCAGCTGAATCCTCATTCGAACCTGAAACCACGCAGCAAGAAGAAATTGGCCGGTTACGAAAAGCTGAGAAACGTCGCAGGCAAGTAGTGAAAACAAAAACTAAAGAAAGGAGAAGGCCTTGGCAAAAGTTGCTCACCGACCGCAATATTGACGCGGAGACGTTTCATGCGTTAATGTATGAATTCATTAAAGACATCGATGATATATCTAACACTGATGATCAGTTATGAGGCGCTTTCATTTCTTCATGAAATCAATGCCATGATGTAGAGTGTCGTTGCAAATAAACTCCAAATAAATAAACATCGATGATCACGATCTCTTCAGCGAAACCATAATTTCCTATCAAATGTGGTTTCCTCTAAAACCAATCACCGCAGAAAAATCGAGCACATTTATTACAGATTGCCCAATATCCAATCGCGACCGCTTGGAGGACTCGTTTGTGTTTTCGGCAGAGAATGGATCTGGAACACTAATAAACTCTCCACAGGCGCTTACGACACTGACTCAATCAATGAAGAGATTCGACGAAGAATTTCGTTAGTGATCGACAAAGACTCTAAAATTTTCATACGCGAAAAGGGAACCAACACTCAGTTCTACCATCTCGATTGAATTTCCTCGGTACGCCCTTGACATCGTCCAGTCGTCGCTGAGAACGGTTCTTGGTTGCCCGCAGATATTAATGAGATACCTGTAGACAAACGTCTCTTGTGCATGGGATACAATATCGAGCCAGATATTGTCAGGATCACCTCCATGATGCAGATTAATCTAACATGTGATGCCATCAACGGCAGCTACCGATCCGATTTAGAAGCGGGATGCATAGATTCTCAAGGTTACATTACGTTTGGATTCCCCCCGAATGTGGCTCCTCGCGATCTGGTATAGCTTACTCCAATGGCTATAATGTATCTTCCATGCCACAATTCCCGGTTGAACACCTTCGTTTCACACTGATTGATCAAGACGGGAACGCACTGGATCCTAGCGTTGAAATCATGGAAACACAACTGTGTATTAGAACTCAGTCTGATCTAATATAACGACTGCCGTGCGTGGACGTGTGATACCCGTGCGTGTTATCAACGCAAGACCCGTTTACGAGACATATAATGGATACTGTCTCCGGGACGTTGTCCGGGCATGGTGCACAGACACAGCAAAGGTTCCTGACCTCGCGCGTTGCACCGATCTCTAAACAAGATGCAATGTCAGTCGTTGATAACATCAAAAGCGCTTCCGTGGATCGGTTGAAAAGAATTGCAGGCATTTCAATCAATTCTAGATCGATTACGAAGGTTAGTGATTCTACGACCAAAAGCGATTGCGCTTCCGCGAGAAGTTTCATTACCATCAACGGTAACAATGGCACTCCCGGTCAGTAAAATCATCAATAATGCTACTCATGTATGACCATTTAATGCGTGATGTGTAGGACCATTTAATGTGTGATGTGTAGGACCACTTAATGCGTGATGTGTATGGACATCTAATGCGTGATGAGTATGACCATCTAACGCGTGATGTGCATGACACAACAGGCAACAATATCTATGTGTGATGTGTATGACCAGTCAGAGACAGGTAACAATGACTTTTGTATTGGTAATAAATGTCACAATCAGAATCCAAGATGGATAGTAACGTTTCTCTGAGCCATTTTTGAAGACACACAGCGGTTCCCACTTGCCAACCCACAATTAAATGACATGATATTCTTTTTTTTTTTTTTTCACATTGCTGTTGAAACTTCTCGTGGGCCCTCTTATAATGTCAACAAAGCTACGAAATGTAAGTTTAGGAAAACCTACCAGAATGCACAGTTCTCTCTCTCTCTCTCTCTCTCTCTCTCACACACACACACACACACACACACACACACACACACACACACACACACACACGCACGCATACACAAATACACGCACACGAACTGTGAATCTCCTCCTAATTTTGAAAGTATCTGGATGGTTCCTTGTATATGTAGCTTATCTGTCAATGCTAGAGTCTGAGTTTACAATCACCATATTATACTAAAGGCATAGCGTTGAAACTATTCAGTTGTCTTGTCCCATGATGAATTATCTTTCTTCCCTTCTAACAGCATTCGGACGTTATAAACACAATCGACTTTTGCTTCACTAAACAACTGAGTTCTTAAGGTACCTGGTGACAGTGCACAAATTTAAGATGTGTAGCAGTTAATTAGATAACCATCAATATGGGCCTGGGAATTAGCAAACATCACGATTTAACATAACACCTTCATAACTGACCTTATCTTATTAATTATATATTTTCCAACACTGCTGAGCAATAGATGAGTAATTCAATAATTTTGATGGTAGGTTATGAAATACAGATAACGAAGACTTTTATATATTTGAGTCGAAGGCCGAAATTAGTTTATTCTACATTTCGAAATCTAAAACTCAGGCATGACCAGTTATAATTATAGAAAAATATCAGCTTTTACGATCTTACTGATCATCAGCTGTTCAGCACAGCAAGAAAATGGTAAGTCTTTAAAAATACAATTTCTTCTGCATACACACATTAGTTTAATAATTTGAGTCAGCAATCAATTCTACATATTGAAAACAATTACAATTGCATAATAATTTGTATAATTTAAAATTGTGTTTTTACTTTATTCGACTACTTGAATCGATTGATTTTTTTTTATACGCTACTAATTAACATCAATATGGCCTATGCGTGATTATAATACACACACATCTCTCTCTCTCTCTCTCTCTCTCTCTCTCTCTCTCTCTCTCTCTCTCTCTCTCTCTGTCTCATATTTGTATGCCATTAAGTAATTTTAAATCCTAATTTTATTTATCAGATATACAGGGGAGCGATTTTCCGCATTTCCGCATGAAGAGAGATGTAAGTAATCTTCATATGACGTATTATTAACATTTACGTCACTACCTTGGAGGAATCAGGCCGAACAGAACATAAGCTTGGCTCCGTATTTCTGAACTTGAGCAAGAATCTCAAAACCCTATGTCATGATTTAATTATTTAGCGAAGTGTATTACAAGCAATCCTTTTTTTTTTTTTTTTTTTTTTTTTGTTCTTGTAATGCAAATATGTATTATTTCAATCAAGACTGTGCTTTGTGTGTCGCAGTTGTAAAATCCCTCGCATTGCATAACGCATTTCTTCTTATATTCTAAGTCAGCAAATTTAGACTCAATAACATTAATACGAGGTGTGTTGAGCAAGCATCTAAGCCAGATGCGGCTCTGCTGGGTCAGTAAGTTCCGTCAAGAACTCATGGAGTCCACCTTTCTTGCAGGTAAGAAACTGTCTGTAAGATTTTCTCAAGGGTATCGGGATTTTTAATGTTTTAAAACGTTAAAGTGGTGTGTTTCGGGTAGCAGCTCAATCTGAGATCGACGCGTTTGCAAAATTTTGGAATTATTGTATTACTCTTTCAGGATTCCTTATTGTAATGTATTGGAAAGTTAAATTGTATTAAGAATGTATTTTATTTGTAGTTATACTATTGACTATTTTAAAGACGAATTCACTACCAACTTCATGCTTAATAATAATCGATTTAAAAATAAAATATTCGCTAAGTTATAGAGCATTATATATTGGTATTTTAGCTTAAATTCATTCAAATATCTTCTCTATAGAATAATTGTTGTATTAATCTGAAATATTAATGTTTTTACATACTTTGACTATCGTCAATTTATTCGATGTTTACTTAGTTACATTATATTCTTAAAGACAAGAATTTCAGAATTGTATGAAGTTGGTAAGCTGGAAGGAATATTGTAATTGTATATGTATTTCTTATATCTAAATTGTAAGTTTATGTAGATGTATTTCGATATCTAGAATGTAATCCATTATATCAATCATATCAATAAAGTTAGTTCCGCCAAGAACTCATGGAGTCCACCTTTCTTGCTGAGATCCCAGACCTCTCTCTCTCTACTCTCTCAGCTTTCCCCAATGATGTAGGAGAGATCCACACTTTTAAGGACACCCTTTAGGAGAGATCCACACTTTTAAGGACACCCTTTATAAGGGAGCGTGAACTCTCTCACTCTCTCTAATCATGTGTGAAAGACAAAACATTTTATAACCAGAATTAATAGGGCCAAAGACCATTCTTAAAAGTTATGAAAATCCTATCATAACACCTACATCAATTTTTATACTTTGTATATGCCAACAGTTCTCAATTTTTGGCGTCTGTGTAGAAATAAACCCAACAAATTTACGAAGATCCTGGGGGTTCCTTGATTCTAACTTCATAAAAGTTACTAAAAAGGAACAAGAATCATAACAGTTATTTTAGGACCGTAAGTTTGAATTTTGTGTCGAGAGTACGAGGGTTGCTTATATGTTCTGCGCCTGCTCGAATCGTCTCAAACGCCTCACATCGGGTCATGACTCAATTGACTATAATGACTAATATCAGTCTATGCTCATAGACTATCGATAGCTCGTTCTTTCCGACTGAATGAGACCATTACGCCCCATCTAATATGTTGTATGGATTTCATTAGAAATTTGTTGTCTAGTAAAATCCATTCTTTTCGCAGTGAAGAAGAGAGGGTACCTGACTAATGATACGTTAAGTACATAACGAACTAACTGGGTCTGTCCAGATGACCGTATACTAAATACTAGTCTCGTACATAAACATCTATTTTCAGGATCATCGCTCTAATAGTACATTATTAAACTGAAATTCTTTAAAATGTAACCCTTTTATCCATTACTCCGATTAATCTGAATCTATAACGATACAATTTACATTAGACTTTATTGAGCTACTTGTTATGAGTAGATAATTGAATTCTTCCAATTAGCAATGGACCTGAAATCAAAGTGTTGCAAGTTTTCCATCAAATGTTGTTTCTGATGAATCTTTTATATGGAACGGACGATAAATGTAAATTCGTTTTAATTCAGAACACAAGTTAAAATACTAAGGACGAAAGAACAAGATGGAACATATCAACATGATTTTCAGATAAGGCCACCATCTGTACTGTGTTTTATATGCAGAAAATTGTTTTTATATGTAGTTGAACAATAAAAACGAATATCACGCAAGTATCGGCAGCATTGGTACAGCTCAATCCGATCAATAAACAAGATTAAATACGAATTTAAAATTAACTAATATGTACTTATGAATAAAAAAAGATTAGAATATTTTGTGGATGAAATTAAGTGGATCAGTCATGAATGACATCATCATAGTTTGAAACACTGACCATAACTGGAGACATTTAAAATTTCCGTTAATAGGTTCGCCCGTGTAAAGACAAGTTTAAGGTGTTAAAGACGCATTCGGCATGCCAGCCAAAATCATCCCAAGTGGTTGAAGCAGGTAATATAAGACACATACATACATACATACATACATACATACATACACACACACATACATACATACATACATACACACACATATACATACATACATACATACATACATACATACATACACACGCATGCATGCATGCATGCATACATACATATATACATACATACATACGTATATACACACGCATGCATGCATACATACATACATACATACATACATACACATACATACATACGTACGTACGTACATACATACATACACACACGTACGTACGTACGTACGTACATACATACATACATACATACATGCAACTAGAGAGACAGACAGAGTCACGAGTTGTAAGTAGTTACAAAAGAAGAACCACCGACTGCGTTGATATACTTGAAATAGTAAGGGTCTTCAATAAGAAAGCAAAGCGCAAAAGAATATAAACACTATGGTGTTATCGATTATTTTGCTTCCTTTCTTATGATGTAGGCACCATGGTATTATCGATTCTTTTACTTTCGTACATGACGATATAGTCAGAATGGTATTATCCATTCTTTTTTTCTTCCGTTCTTGATGTTGTTGACGTATTAATGCAAGCACTATGGTATTGTCCATTCTTAATCTTCCGTTCTTGACGTTGTTGAAGTAATAATGTAGGCACCATGGAAGTATCCATTCTTAAACTCCCGTTCTTGACGTTGTTGACTTAATAATGTAGGCACTATGGTATTATCCATTCTTTTACTTTCGTTCTTGACGTTGTTGACGTAATAATTTGTGAATGTTGGCGTATCCAACGTATAACTGGGACGAAGACAACAATAACAATAATAAATGTAATAAATTTATATGTAATCTTTTATCTTTCTTTCCATCAATACTAGTATGTTAAAATCGGCCATTTAGCTTGCGAAACTTGCAAAGTCCAAGTAAAATCTTCTGACACGAGGAAAATAAAAAAAAATACACATTCGTTGACTAAAATGATTACATCAGACAACAAGTTGTTTATCTCAGACATATCAATGTGTTTTGCAGGTGTAGATACTTCGGACATCGCTTTGATCTTATTGGAACACAACAGGTATAGAGGCATGGTCAGTCCACTAGCCACAAATATGCTGAAAATGGTAAGAACTATATGGCAACGGTATTGTGAAACAACGATGCGATTTGGAGCTTTATCAATTTTTCGGTCATATCGCTACGATGTCTGCAGTGTGGCAGTTTATAGTTATAACTAAATATCGATCCAATCAAACAAATACCCTCAAAAATAAAAATTAGGATGAAATAAAGAAAGGAACAAATAGAACATTGTTAAATAACACAGAGAAGGCGGTGGAAGCTAAGATTAAATAGAGGAATAATTGTAACTGCAGTACCAGGGTATGTATATACGGTTTGGCTCGTTGAGAACGTTTCCCGGATATTTAAAAATAAAATGAGTGGTTAAGTAAACCTCTGCAAATAACATTCCAACAAGACAGATTTAAAATAGTAAACCAAATCACCATAGTATTTTGTTTGTAAGAAAATAAATGTCACAATTGGTTACCAAGGTAACCAGTGGGAAAAGTATAGGAAAGATACAAAGAAATATGCTAGTGTAATGCAGATATAAATTGTAACAAAACTTTGTTTTTAAATTTGTTTATACAAAGTTGTATTTCTTATATCTACAGCTGACAAAGGTCCAGAGAAAATAGCAGAACACTTTCTCTGATAAATGTAAATTTGAACATTTAGAGAAAGTCTAGATATATGTATGTCCCGAATTCCTGGAAAATATGAATTTAAGAATGATTTCTTCTGGCTACATCCCTAAGATATGGATTAAATTCCCTCCTGTAATTAATTCCACAATAATAAATGTGCATTAGGTTGGTAAGTAACATTTATTAATAGAAACATGTATAAATGCAAGAGAGGACTGACAAGTTATCATATTAAAATAAAACATTAATACCGAAAAATGTATGGAAGCCAGAAATATGCCTAGAAACAGATGTCCCCGCCAATACAATGCAATTAAAGAAATCTTGCTTGAATATACAGGGGAACATTTTGATGTCAAACTGAGCCGATAACTTGATAACATCCTGTCAGAAAAAAATGTTGAAAATTCAACTCTGTATCTACTTCGTGCCTCCATACACAATTTATTCAATATATAAAGTCCTTCAAATGTTATTGAGCAGAAATAACCAGGATAACATTGCAGGCCATATTTATAAAACATGGAGGAGACATACAACGTCTGGTAATTTCAAAGTCACCATGTGCATACCAAGCATCAGACGGCTTAATAATTGTCTGTTATAGTACACTGACTTCCACTGTATGCCTGGAAACAAGTAACATGACAACCTCGGTTGCATGCGAAGCAGTAGATAGAAAAAACCGATTTTAGACCTAGATTACAGATCAGGGTTAATCCCTTCTAGACCCAGTGACTTTTCACCTTCTGCAATCGTCCATGAATCTACGATGAATCCCTGTTGGTTCCGAAGAAAAGGTTCGAGGCGGCGACCCTAAAAGGTTTACATGACCGAGCACAGATCTGGGTTACAGCGCTGGTATGTTAGCGCGGTCGGATCCGAGTTAACTCAGTAGACCCACCAACTTTGCCCCGCTGCCGTGCCCATGCATACGCGATGAATCCCTGCTGATCCTACATTGCGACCATTTACTCAGTTTTTACCGCCTATAAATCAATTACATGTTTCATTTCTGTCTCGCGTCGAAAGCTTTCCATTTCAGTCAGCACTTCTCGAACTTCGTCTTGGTAATCGTTTTATCTTCGGTGATCACCGAATAGAGCTTGGCAGTTGTGCTGAGCCTACTTTGTGCTCAGCGAGAATTTCCGAATAAGTCACCATCAATGATGACAAGTCCAAGTCCTAACAGCTGATCCAGCACCCCGTCACCGTTAAGTTCTCCAAGATCGTCATCGTGTGGCTGTTCAGAATCCATCACGTATATGTAACACTAAATCTTAAACACAGGCGCCAATGACGGTTAAATACACGTTTGGATAAGTGCGGAGTCCTTCAAACTGAATTTCATCTCCGACGACTAATGATATTGACATTAGATATGTAAAATATGTGAAAGATTATTTTTAAACCTTTCCATCTTTAATGACACGTGTCAACGATGGCCTACCACTCTATTGATCATTTATCTATTTTCATTTTTTTACTCCAACTCGCCTATAAACACCGACTTAAATAATCTAATATCATGCGGTCTCGCGAACCTTTAAGATGTAAAATTTAGGTCCATGAAATTAAACCACGGCCAAAACATTGAAAGTAAGTGGGCTATCTGCTATGACGTCAACTTTGCTCTCCTCTTCACTATATTCCTCTGATTGATCCCCGTGAATTTTGCTAAACGTAGCGGTGAGGGTAGGGCTGTTAACACCTTGAGGGCCTTAACATAGATGTTGCCTATCTTAGGATGAGACAATACGTGAATGTAGCCTTTGATAAAGGCAACCAGAGTATCTCAATGATTTCGGCCAGGATCCTCGCCGTGGCATCTCGCGGCTTCGTAACATCTTCGCTGATGTCCACGTTGGACGTTTGCAGTTATCCATTTTGATCTTGAAAATTCACAAGCTTGTTTGTGTAGTCACCGATAACAACCCGGTTTTGGTGGCAATCCTGGCCAAATCAGCGTCAGCGCTTCCGCTACATTTCCTGAGTTCGCGAGTCCGTAAATGTCAACCGGCATTTCTTATATACTGCAAGCGTAGTTTCTAAGTGACAGCTTGCCGAAAGCGCATGCAGTGCTGTAACAGCGAGATGACCATATATTGGGCCGTTTAATTGAGTTTGGAACCGTGTTCCTTGACGTGAAGCGTCTGTGTATATATCAACGATTACGTGGCGGTGCAAGCCCGTAAGAGTCAAAATACATAAGATGCCAAGATATTACCGTTTATGCGACCCAATGAATTCCATGTCCTCTTGTCGGGACCAGGTTATCGATGCCGGTTTTCCACGTGCCGGGATTATGGCTCCGAGTTCATCCCGCATAAAGACTTCTCGGAAATGTTTGACTGATTTTGTCAGCGCGAGTAAATAAAAAGTGGTCAAGAAACATTGCTTGTGTGACCGTTACCGGAGAGACAAACGCCGTAGACCTTTTCTGATCGAAAGCCCCTGTCCGCTCCGAGTCCGCTCGAGTAGCCGACGACCTTTTCCTTTTTTGTAGGCGCTATGTGGCCTAGAAAGGCTCCGCCTCTCATCGCTTTTTTCAAAGCTTTTGCAACCGGCGCTTACAATTTTAGGTTCCAGCGAAAGTACAAGCAATAGGGTCAGACTCATTAATGTCTTTATATATTATATACATTTCTCCAAGCTATACTCAGGAATATTCCAATCCAATGGTGACAATACCATTAAAGACCATTACATGCATCAAGACTCGATAGCATTTGCACAGCATAATTAACAGGTGATCAGCATCTACAGGAGTCAAAGGTTATATTTCCGTGTCAATCCAAACATAGTTTGTGACCATATCACAAAACGCAATTTGCAAGTGCACTCCTCTCATGCTGCTTGTGCAACCACAATATTAATCCATTTCAAAATATAGAATAATTACAAATTATTCATGGTAAAAAGCACTTTCTTTCAGGAATTTTTCACAGTGGCAACTATAGCCAAAGGAAACCTCTAAATTTAAATATGAACAATTTAACTGGGTACTGGCTTATAAGCATTTTATCACGGTGTGACTTCAAATGGCACGAGAAGTTATTAGTTCGATTCGACTCGGGGACTGCTTTACGCGATACACAACAATTAACACGTTATGGAATAATGTTCCAAAAATGGCCGCAAGACAAAATACAGGGGACTTATTCCGCATCATACTTTAATGTAATTTGCAAAGAAAGACCTACAATCGGGCAGTGAGCTGGTAAATAATGGATGAAAATAAAGTTTGAGATGATGTAGGTATTCATCATCATGTTTATGTGTACCATTTGACGCAAAATATGATTTTGATCAATAGGCAAGATATACACATTGTACCATGTAAGGGGGATTCCAAACTAATCAAGATGAAATCACCGTTGAAACAACATGAAAATATTCAACCTTGCACTGTTATTATTATTATTATTATTATTATTATTATTATTATTATATGTTTGTGTATATGAATGTTGTTCTTTCTGACATATGATACTGCAGTGATCGAATTTCAAATGCCTATGGAATATCACGTACGAATGAAGAGTAAGGTTTTCTTTTTTTTATAAAGGACATTTTTTGAAATATATCCAAATCTATAATGTACAAACACGTGTATTTTATACTCTTTGACAGACCTGGGATGACGAAGTGGCAGGCATTGCGCAGACGTGGGCTGAAACCTGTTCTTTTGGGCATGACAAAAACTCCGATAGACAGGTTCCAGGTAAATGGTAATATTTTAACCGCCAAGAAATATGAATATAAGGAATTGGCTGATTTTATATCCTTGAAAACGTACACGGAAATATAGGAATGTTAACTTTGTTGCATATGCTCACACTTTCTATCTATACAAAAAATATCCAAAGTGAACATCACATAATGCCTCATCCTGTTCATCTCTTTATCTCCCATGTTGAGCCACATGTTATTGAGTGATCAAGAGCAATGATGGATCATCAACGTGAGCTTGAATACGGATAGGAGTATATCGGGTCCCTACATACCGACTCACTTAAATCCCATTCATACTAAATTACTTAAATTGTCAACGACAGAGAGCAAATCAAGGCCTAAGAGAACATGCAGTTTAATGTATTAAAAGAATGACAACGTCAGCTGGTAAACCAAGACCAGAAGAAAACTGCAGTATCATGTATTGAAAGAATGACAACGACGGAGGATAGAGAAAACTACTTATTCTGGAGGCTTGAACCTCCGACGTAAGCTGTTTCTTTTGCCCTTCGTGACCGTCATTTTTATACCATATTATACAATTATCTCAGGACTTGGTTTAACATCTGCACGACATTATAATGCGGATAAAGGCGACGGCGCGATACGTGGTTGTAGTTTTCTCAAATGCATTTATGCACAACAAAACAATACTGAATTGTACGAGAAAAGATTCAATACATGCATTGTAAGAAATATAAGATACATGAGTATATGCATTCTCTCTCTCTCTCTCTCTCTCTCTCTCTCTCTCTCTCGCATGCCACTATTCATTATTATCAATATTCTACAACATCAAACTCATAACTAAAATAACATCAATACTTAATTAAAATATTTTAAAATATTTGGCTCTCTCTGTGGGGGATACTCATGGGTTAGAATCTGACTGTTAAAGATTGATTCCCAATCGGTGCTAGGCTGATCCCAGCATTACAGTATATTCTGGGCTGATCCCAGATCAAGTATAATTGGTGCTAGGCTGATCCAAGCTCAAGTAAAATCTGTGCTAGGCTGATCCCAGCATTTTAGTGTATTCTCTGCTGATCCCATCTTCAAGTAAGTATATGCTAGGCTGATCCCAGCATTATTGTGTAATATGGGCTGATCCCAGCTCCAGAATAATTGGTGCTAGGCTGATCCCAGCATTAACGTATAATCTGGGCTGATCCCACCTTCCGTAGACTGTGCTAGGCTGATACCAGCTCAAGTAAAATATGTGCTAGGCTGATCCCAGCATTAAAGGGTATTCTGGGCTGATCCCAGCTTAAGTAGATTATGTGCTAGGCTGATCTTAGCATGCTAATGTATTCTGGGCTTATCCCATCTTACATAAATCTATACTAGGCTGATCCTAGCATAAGAGTGTATTCTGGGTTGATCCCAGATTCGTGGAATAGAGTTAGGCTGATCCCAGCATGAAAAAATATTCTATATTTTCCTATTTAAAACTGTAAAAGAAATGTGTTTAACGGACATGACCTTTACATTATTAGTATAGCTTATGAGTATCCGACGGGGGGAAAATGCCAAACTGAATTTGATATTAAAATATATCAAATGAGAGCCCCCAATAGGATGCCAGTTTGTTATGTAAAAATCCATTTGGAAGGACTGGTGTCCAAAGCCCATGATACTAAATGTATGTACACAATTGTTCATGAGCAGAAAGAAGTCGGTTAGGGAGAACTCTGATGTAGCGGGTATAACAGAGGAAGACCGTCGTCCTAAAGTCTTAATTAGATGGTCCTCCATACCAACTGCAGCTGCAGTTGTGGCTGCTTCAATACGAAACGAATGACCGGAAAAGTTTTGCTCATCATAGTCCATGCGTGCCAGTAAGAGATTCAAGTATGACAGAAAAACTTCCCTACTACACGGACAGCCCATGGAATTCACAAATAAAGGAGTATTTGCCCGATGATCTCCAGCCAAAGCACCTCGCAGCCGCTGACTCAAATACTGCTCCATACAGGACACGGGATACAACCGCGAGTTCTGAAAGAATGAAATCTTGACACTAGCATGAAATGGGTCCATTTCTGAAGGTGGCAAGATCAGTATAAACATAGATTTGTCTGTTGAAAATGTCACATCTCGAATCTCGAATCCTCATGTAGTTGCCTGAAGAAATGCAAAATAGGCCACTTACAATACACAACTTTTGTGTGTCGTTCCGGCAAATTTTATATTACTCGTGTGATCGATGTTAAGGCAGTGTCAGTGGTACCGCATCATATGACCGGGTCTCGTTCAAAATAGTCCTCGAAAACGGTTGATGCGGCGGTTCTGACATTTTCACGGGTTTGTTTCTGTCATTTCGTCGGACACATATATTCCCATCCACCGCCAGTTATTCTCTCCACAAAAAATTAGCTCGCTATTTCCTGCTTCATCAATGTCGACTAAATCGTGAATCTTCTGCGCGCTATTTCGTCGAATATGAACAGGAACTGTTCCTCTGAGACGTTGTCGTCATGCAGCACCTTAGACACGTGATATTTCATTCTGCTGAGTTTTGCTTCGGCAATTGCGCGAATTTCATTATGGTATATGACATTTGTTGACAGCCACCGGCCAACGAAAGCCACAGCTATCGAAAGAAGGCCGCAGCCCAGCGCTTTGACTTCGCTGACGACATCGACGGGGGCGGCAGCAATTAATGACAATAGGCTCTTTCCTGCCACGCCAGTTTACATAGACAAAACCGCAAGTGTGCCGTCGACGCCATGAACCACATTTACTGTGCACCTGTACTTTTTGTAAAGACCTCACCGCTGTTCAGCCTCTGACCGTGGGGAGTCTTGCGAATCATCTATTTTCACGTACAGTGCCATTAACAGCTCTTCTGTGAGTAGTGTGATATAGAAATTCAGTTGATCTGAAAAGATAGGTGGGTTATCCCACACACCTGCGGGAATGCACCTCCAACCTGTCTCCGTGGTTTATTGGTGAAACGGCGATGATTTTATAGAAAATGTCAGTTTCCTTAATATATTTATATCCGGCAATAACACGGCCTTCAACAACTCCGCTTTTATGCTCTCCAAGAGTCACAACCTGTGTACCCTCTGTTCTCAGGTTTAGTGACTGCTTGTTTTTTTGACCGATCATCGTAATGCGATAGAGCATACTTTTAGAATATAACTCTGCCTTTTTTGCCCGTGGGACGAGTGATAGAAGGTACTCCATAACCCAGGGAAAAGCAATCGCCAAGACAATTTTGCCAAATACCATGTTGTTATTGTAGCAGCACACCGCAAGGACTGTACTTGACAGTTGTGCCGGCTTTGATAGCGCAATTAACCCGAGCTGATCACGGGTTGGATTTGGATACTCTCAGTGGCATCAGTGTTCAACGTCAATCTGCTTTGCATTCTCGTTCGACTACAATATGTACCTTGGACGTGCCAGTGTCAACCCATGTTGGCGTTGTTATTCTTGCACCAGTGTTGTTCAATCCTTGTCAGTGTTTTGCACTTATTTTGCGAGCTGCATCTGGATCATCCGTTGCCGATTTCTGGATTGGCATGCTGCATCTATGGTTTATTTTCCTTGTCCATATTTAGGCTTTATTGTGGCCCTAACGCGAGCACTAATTCCGATAACTAAAGATAGAGTGGTTGAAAGCCCATTGGCATTGAGAACCTCACACCAGATCATTCCTCCAATGCGAACCATAGACACGTAGCTGGTGTGTGCCGTTTCCGCTAACTGTACTGTTATCATTATGAGCCCGTGCAACCGTTTTAACATCGATCGAAGTCGTTACCTACGTGCCGTCATCAGGCCTAATGTGGAGGAGCATAAAGTAAACTCCCACGCCCGTGACAATGATATGGAATTCGGTTGCTGATGGTAAACCCACCAAAATTTTGGAAGTGTTTCGTTGTATCGCAGTGAAAGAACCCAGACACGTTTATTGCGTTAATACCGCTAACTGACGTGATATTGTCTGTCGCCAGTTACACCATCTTTAAGGCAGCCTCAGCGCCGGCAATGCTTACACAACACGCTTCGCTGCCAAGAGTTTCAGCATCTGGGCTACATTGAACGGGAGCGATGGTCCGATCTGCTTGCAAAGACGGGATCAGGTAAATTCGTTTATCTGTGAATACTTGCTCGCACTTTTTATCAAGATGAAGGTCGATGGTGCACTGAGACATACTGACCGGTCTATGTTTTTCGTCCAAGCTGCGAACAGTAAGCTCTTCAATTCCCCACCGCGCAGTTTGCACTAGTCTGAATTACACAGAAGACAATACACCTCTCTCTCCCCACTCCACCCTACACCACACGAGCTCAACACTCATGTGAATAACTTGTAGGTGGGTACTGTTCTTTCCATCCACGATGTTTACCGTGGAGTGTATCAGATCGAGGTGGACATAAAGCCGCCGGATGCTGGGTTTGGCGTGTAAATATGCAAGTCAGAGCCGTAAAACTCGTATCAGCCTTCAAGTCCCATGACGAGGACGAATTCGACGAGATTGAACTGATGTTCAGGGTCACTGAGCATTAGGCTGATGGGACTAGTCGCAGCGTTGAAGCACTCGGTCAGCCCGGTAATGGATGCCCATATCACTTGGACGAGAGAGTCTCAGGTTTAAGTATCCGAAGGTGACAGTAACGCTTACAGAATCACTAGATGAAGTTGGTTTCACAACAAATCAGGTGTTATCGTTTTAACCGTATTGCAGATCCACGACCTGTTGATGAATCTCGACATATTTCTTCGGGAAGGCGTGTCCTTCAAGACCAGGTTTTATCGACATCGTCAACAAATACGTGATACCTTTCAGCGAGCGGAATTTAGTAGTGGGCAATTTGTTCTCTGGACTTTAGACGGCGAGAAGAAGCTTTAGCAGAATCAAAAAATCCTTTCCGTTGTATGGTCGACTACTGGTTATTGAGACTGATCACCAGACGTGGACAGCTGGGGTAGGGATGCAAGGAATGGTACATATCTTCTATTGCTTCCACGTCTACTACCATGAAAACAAATTTCTCACTCACCCCTTCTTGGTCAAACAGGATGGAGCGCAGTGTATAACAGCATACACATGGTCGTGAACGAACGATTTTGCAGAGCATTTGGTGTAGACAACGAGTTCGTTTGGTGGTAGTAGCGCCATAGTCATCGGAACCAACGTTGATGATAATGTGATAAGGATGACCGCACAAGTGTCCGAACAAACACAGCAACGGCAGCCAAAGAAAATATTAGTTTTGACCCCACCCAAGCAAATCAACGGCATAAATTGGTGCCACAATATAAAAAGTTAACACATTAGAGTATCCGAAGGCCACGATACAGACAGTTGGTGGTTTCGCGTTGGGGCTTGTAGCCGTCTGGTTTCTCTGTTGAATGACGGGCGCACATCCATCAGGCGTTGGGGACGCAAGGGGCGCGGCCTAGTGTCAGGAGGGCCCTATCGAAGCTTTGAACTCATGTGGAAGAGCAGAACGGCAAATCGTGATTACAAAACAGCAGCAGATTTACGGCCAGCCAATCAATGGCATTGATAGCTGTCTTTAGAAGAAATGACACCATAGTGCAGATAATACAGGGCAGCGCTGTCGCTGCCTTTTCTGCTAGTGTTGTTAGCACCCCGCTCCAGATACCTTTTTACCCATTCGTTTGGGCATTGCACAAAAATACAACATTGCACTTTCGATATCTGACTTCCTCGATAGCCATCTTCTTTTGTAAGAATCAAGATTCATTTAGGAACAAAGGAAAGCCCATGTCGTCCAGCCGAAGCACGAGTTTCTCAGAAACGATAATTTCGGTGAGCTGCACCTGCGCATCGATCCGCAGTGGCTTATCAGTGTGTTCGCAGTGATTCGAACTTCGTAATCCGGAATAACAGCAATGTCGCAAAGAGATCGAGAGAGAGAGAGAGATCTAATGGGTGTTCGATGCAAAATGTATTAAAGACGTGCACAGCACCGTAGACTTCAAACTCATCTTTTGATGACGACGATACTAATCATTGTGTGGGTTTCTGGGAACAGGATCAAAAGGGACTTCGGGTACATCGGTTGTAATGGCGTCCAAGAGGACAAATTCCTGCCTCAGGGTCGCCGTTACTTGATCTGCTGTCTTAGGCCGAGGAGAGTCTGTACGGGCCGCCCGCTGACGACCACACTGCTCCCTGAGCTGCTGAATTGCAATGCAGCTCCTGGGGTAAGGGGATCAAACACCCGAGAAGGCTTAAAAACTTGTGGCGTAATATGCGTGCTTGTTGTGCATGTGCTATTATCTCTATCTATTGTTAAACCTCTTCTCTAAATGAGCAGTATTATTTTAAAAACCAACTCCTATAAAGTGGATGTGGCCAGCCGAGTGTGCCCGTCGTGGTCAGGGATTGGGCCTGACGTTTGATCATATCAAAACGCCTCCGTGTCCTGTCCTATCTCCTTATGCCTCGTGGAATATGGGCCACCGCAGCGAGCAAAAATCTTGTAATCTATCCAAATGTCAGACTTATCTGTTTAACTTCTCCACAATATTCGTTTTTCTGCATTTTTCTTTGTTGCCTAGTCAAATCAAGCACACCATTTGTGTCATGGAACCATGATTTATGGATTTCCTAAACCATAAACATTATACCATATTACTGCATTTCTCCAGTTAATAAAAGAAGGTTTTAAAAAATCAAACAAACAATATTTTTATTTAGAGTACCGGGCCGTCACATACATCTCTAACGAGTCTGAAAAAGAGATGAGCACCTTTTTCAGTCATGGGGAGCACCTGCTTGTGAGGTGTCTGCTATTTTTGGATTGTCTTTGGGAGCCGCGACGACAGCAAAGGTAGTTTCTACCCACCCACCCCAAACATTTGATCTGCTTGCTTCCTACCCCCTATCCGCTGACAGAGGAAATATACGTATTCCTTTCATTCCTTTGGATGGCAATTGTAACTGTACAGTCGGCTCATTCAGAATCTAAAAACTGATTGATTCATTGATGTACACCGCGGATGAACATAATCAAATCTTCGATGAAATTAATAATATTCAAAATTACATATTTTCTCTCTGCTCAGGGAGGTTTAGTGTGGGACAGAACATTGGGAAGGGCTACTCAAATTGGACCCACGTGATTCAAGCTTGGTACGACGAGTACAAGGTGTACAAATACAACGACTCAAACAACAACCTGCATGCTGTTGGCCATTACACACAAGTAAGTAAGGTACTTGAAATTCGTATATTCTGATGAATAATACAAGCAACAATGGAGTAGAGATCAAAAATGAATCCTTTGCAATATAAGGCCAAGTGATTTGTCTGAAGCTGCAAAGCAATGACCAGTAGAGTCATATGTCAGCAGCCACTCACTTTTGAATTTCAGATTGTATTTATATTACAGCCATGCAGACTGCGATGAAGCATTGATGCAATTAACAAGCTCTTTTAAATCTTTCTATGGAACGGCGCATAAAATAAACAACAAATTATAATAAAATCCTACCACGATGTAGATTAAAAATGATAAATATTTTTAAAGTTAATCATGCCTTAAAACTTCCATTGCTTAACAGAATGTTTGCTGTAAATTTTAAATGGAAAAGTCTGTTACAACTTTCTATGCCAAATATTTAGTATCTCTTCTTTTTTTGGAACAGATTGTGTTCTGTCTATAGAAAAGAATCTTAATCCATTTTGGATAGATGTTTTGGTGCCTCCTCAGAATTCTCAGTTAAGGTCAACTCACCTTAATATTCAATGGAAACATTTATATGGAGTTATGTATATTTAATTGTATTGTTTGTTACTTATTTTTCTCCATGATTAAATGTTATATATATAAGTGTATTTTAGTTTCGACCTTGTCCAAAATCAAGTTCACATTGTTCCTGACTAGAGACACTGATGTTGTTTTTAATTTGTAAACAAATAATACATAGTTAATATTTCCCTATGAGTGAGGGCTGAATATTAGGATCATTATCAATAGATGTAAACAAATTTTATTTGGGTATGGATCTAGGACATTGGTACTCTCCATATAAATACCTAGTCTATCTGATGTTTGTCACATCCTTATTATAATTTTAGTAACAAATTTTATTTTGTAAATAATTTGGAATGTTCTAGAATGGAAAATTCCATTAAGTCATAATATTTAAAGAAAATGCAAATTGTGACTGAGGTCAAGTAGAGGGCTTTCTAATCTTCTTTACCTGAGAAATTACTCATTCTAGCAATAACATCTGCAGCAGAAATCGATCTTATTGTTGTGTTTACTATTCGATTTTAGTGAATTTATTTATCCGAATTATTCATTCACTGGAAATACAAATTGCTCTTAATAATATTCTTGGACAGAAACATTAATTTGGAATTATAGTGCATTCAGACAAGGATGTCATGGATTATATCATTGCGATTAATTGAAGGACTGTTAGTACATCATCACACTTCAGGCTACGGATACATTAGTACATTCAAGACTACAGCACATCAACGCCTTCAGCGCTAGATCCTAATTCAAACACCACTGGAGTTTAATAGAACTTTATTCATTAGGACTGGTAATATAACTTTATGGACTATTTGTTGAATTTTACAAAACTTGTTGTGTCAGCTCCTTTCTATCCCTTAGTTCAAGACCATAGAGTCATAATAATGGATTAAGGCTTGGGGGGGGGGGGGTGGTGGCCACTTAAGATATCAAAGATCTTCAAATATACTCTGAAATCAGTCCTAAAATCTGTCCTTTATATGTGTAAATTTATTACAGCTATATTAGACTAAGCATTAGACGATTTAGACTTGTATCTGGTTTATTCAAACAAATGTAGTTTTATCCACGGCAACCGGGAGTGGGTGGGTGGGTGATGACTAGGGTACTGGGGCACGTCCCCCCTGTCACATTACCTCTTTAATCCACCCCTGTCCAGCATCAAAACAGACGATAAGAATGTTTTTAACAAAGTATGGTTTCAAAAAAGTTATTATCTATGTTAGTTATTTCATTAATGGATTTGTTCGACAACTTCAAAGGTAGATTCCCCTTTGTACTAACTTCTTTGAGTTTCAAAACATACCAAAGGCTATAAATTCTTATAAACAGAAATTTAACTTTAGCTGTTTACAGTGACCTTTAATAAATTTTTGGCACACACTAACGTAAACAACAAAAAGGAATGTAAAGCGCCCTTATGAAAATGCTCAGCTAAGTAATAGAGAAGAAAAAGATTGGTATAAATTTTGTATACTACCACATAAAGCGACAAAGTGCCCAAACCTGAAATAAATGCTTCCATATAAAAGCAACAAAGTGCCCAAACCCTAAATTAATGCAATTGAAGATTTAAACAGAACTTTGGCTACAAATACTTTACTTTCAAAAGCCAAAATAATGTCGAAAAAGCCAAAAATGTCACAAAATCATCTCTGTTCTCTGTGTATGTTACAAGCTGAACCAATTTCCCATGTTTTGGGATTGGTACACATCACAGGCATTTGTAAATGATATGCTGCAATGGATGAAGAGTAAGTGCAGTCACACCAAAAACTTGAAGAAAAATGTATTATTCGGAATCAAAGAGAGAACCCAGGCTGTTATTAAGTAATAAATTTACCGTTCTCTTTTTAGCAAAACAATATATTTATAAATTCAGATACTACCAAGACAGACATTATCTGTCATATTTTAAAATGCTATTTAAATTCAATTTCGATATCAAAATTACTATGCATTTAGAAACTGTGAATGGAAAAAGTTTGATTATAAAAGTTGATTATGCAAACAATTAATTGAATAATGTTATGTTTAAAGTATGTTAGTGTGTGAAGAAAAAACACAAATTTTCATTTGACAGAGCTATTTATTCATTACCTTTACCTTTTATTCTGTATGACAAATGATATTTTCCACGTATTTGTGAATAACTGTTACTTTGATTAGGTTTTTAAAAAATATTGTATCAAATTTGAATCTTCATGAATAAGAAGCATCTGTGCTCCTATGACCATATATACATGCCCACACTGGTTTCTCCTTTCAACATTTCTTTTCTTTCTTTCTTCTTTTGCCTCCTATTTTTTTTTTTTTTTTATTAATAATTAAAATCCAGACATTTCTTAAATATATTTTATTAAAAGTAATCTGAATTTATGACAAAAGATATAAAGAGGTACATGATTAATGAATAGAAACTGTACGCTTCTATATGTATCCAATAACTGCAGCCAAGAAGTTGCAAACTTCACAATATTATCAAGGTTTTATATATATATATATATATATATATATATATATATATATATATATATACTTGTTTATTAGCAAACAACAAAGATCCTGATCTGCCGTAGCACAATGTGCCAGCACATCTGGGCCTGTGCAGTTTGTAAGGAGTAATCAGTAGAACAAACAACATAGACCCTGATTTGCAGGCACATTATACTATGGCAGATCAGGATCTTTTTTTTTTTTGCAATTTGACTTGACTTATAAGGGAGTACAGACGGTACACATATTAATATCATTGTGACACATCACTTATAACTTTCGGATTGTATATTAATCATCCACCTTGTATATCTACACTATGCTTACAAGGACCTTAACCTTGGCACCATTATGATTTTGGGTTCAATCAAACAATATGAAGCATTAATCAAAAGTGGCATAGCGTTTTTGATTGTAAAATGTAGGATTGCACTGGATGATACTATTTTAGTGCCACTTCATAGTTGCGATCTTAGTGACTTTTTCTTATTCGCAAAGTTAAATTTTCGCTGTTACAGGTAGGCAAATATATTTTGCAAATACTGTTTGTTTCATCATAAACTGTAATGTCAGCATCATTTTAGCAAATCATGTTTTCTCACTAAATTATTTACAAGTTCGTGTTCACAATATGTTTAATGACATAGGTTAACTGTAGGAGTTTTATTTAATTTAATTTTCTATTCCAGTTAGTATGGGCAGACACCAATAAGATCGGATGTGGATTCGCAAACTGTAATGGTGTCGCATTCCATGTATGCGACTATGCTCCAGGGTAAATCAAGTTCCACTCAATCGTTCATAATAAAAAAAAGTAACGAACTTGCCATCTTTCACAACATACAGTATGCGCTTTCTTTATGCACTTTTGCCACGGCATACTTCGGCCCTTATTCTTTGTTTTTTCAAGCTCATAGGCGTGTAAAGAGCCGAGTATCATAATCACCGGTGCGTGCGCTTGCGTTCGCCTCTTACGATGATTTCTTGCTCATTGTATCGAGATATTCCTTTGCATATATATATATATATATATATATATATATATATATATATATATATATATATATATATATATATATATACTATATATATATATATATATCCTTGGCTGGATAATATGCCTGTTTTGTTTTGTTTATCTTCATAATCTGCAAAACTCTATATTCCCTTCAAATTATTACCTGCATTAATTGATCAGAGAGAATGTGCCACGTCAAAACGTTAAAATGTTTCACAAAGCTAATTGAAGATTAAGAAGAATAAAGAAATAATTTTCCAAGTTTTGCCCCCCTCTTTAATTTTGTATTTGCAGGGGAAACGTCAACAGCTTGGCAGAGCCCTATCTAACAGGGAACCAGTCATGTCAGGGCTGCACTAGTCACTGCTCTAGTAACTTGTGTGGTAAGACAAGATGTGTTCAGGTTCTTTGTTGTAATATGAAGTATTGTGGTAGCTATTCTTGTAAATAATGACGAAGTTATTTATTATTGCCGCCTAGCTTTCATAGAGAAAAGGATTGGGGCATTAAATTTGGCCTGTATGCACAAAAATAAAAAAATTGTATAGACAGTCATTTTGGTGTCACCCCCTCTGATGGTGTCACCCGGTGCGGTCCACAACCCCCACCCCCACCCCTAGTGACGCCACTGAGCCTTGAACTGTCAGACCCACCCATTAATGTGTTACCGCACAGTAACTGCTGCAATTATTTGATCTCAACCAACTTTTAATACGATGTTAAGACCTGACCTGCGTTTACTTTTTAATATTCTGTATCATCATGATTTAGTGGAGTTATAGCTTCTGATTGACATATCAACCGACTTTCTTTCCGCATGCCAACTCCCTTGTTTATAATTGCATTTAAACCAAAACTATTAGACAGTTGATATTGATTGGATCTTGGCTGAGGTTGATTACCAATATTCTACGTCATTATTTAGCGGAGTTATAGCCCCTAGTTGTCGAACAATTTGACTTTAATTTCTGGATAATAGCTAAATTAACTTTGATTGGATTTTGAGTAAGTCTTGTATGCAGCGCGATACTAACGAGATCTCTGCATACTTCAATTATAAACACTCTACACCATTTAGTAGAGTTACGGCCCCTGCTAGTTTTTAGACAGGCCACTCTCATCTTCGTAAATAAATGACTCCCTCGTTTAATTTTTTTTTGTACACATTTCGCATTAATTATAATATTAATAAGACCTTTGATGACTTTGACTGTTTGATTGTTAGTGTTGCTAAGGTAAATGTTCAGCATGCACAACATCTTTTAGGGTAGTTGTGCTTTGCTAGCGTCAGACCCACCAGCTTGCTTTCAAAACAACAACTCCCATGGTATGCAACCTGAGGCAGATAACACATTGGCTTAGTCTGATTTTCCAGCATTCGATCTGTGTGTAATTCTCTAATTATTAGTGTTGGATTTTAATAATATTTTATATGAAGGTCTGTATTCATATAACTTCAATGTAATTTGATTATCAACTTCCTTTGTTATTTTAGTGGAGTTACAGCCGCTGAATGTTGGTCCCACATTTTGTATGCGACTTCATATTGATGAAATCTGGCCTGGATTTCATTTTCAGTATACTGCGTCGTCAGCAGTGCCTTCTTTTACCAATATAATAACTAGTTTACCATATCACCGTTGTCATCAGGCCCTTTCCTCTTCGAAACTACGTTCCCTACTTGCACAAAAAAAAGCGCGGAACATCGATTCTTGGAATTTGGTTGTTAAGATACTTGTGTTATACTCCAAGATCGCTAGAAAACCATTTGTTTTACCCAAAATAATTATCTGTGCTGAATCGGTTTTACTCTTGGTTTCATGGAATAGACATTGCAAACGATTGTCTGTAATGAATTCACACTTTGCAGTTTACTAGATAATTTACCTTTTACCATTTTGGCTGTGTTAAGTGCACATTTTATGATGTGTGTGTGTGTGTGTGTGTGTGTGTGTGTGTGTGTGTGTTTGCGAATTGTAATTCACTTCATATCCGCAGAACTCTGAATAGCACTGAACAGTTGAATTCTTCCAATTCGATAACACCAGCTGACATTTAGAAAATATTTTGCTCATTATAGTTTCGGATTGTTGTATTGTTCTATATTTTAATAATAATATTTTAATAATTGTAAATTATGCTCTTAATTGAAATATTTTATGTTTACTTGAAGATTGTGGTGATAACGTCTGTGAGAACGACGCTCCAATGGATCTAACCATGTGTACATGCCGCTGCACGCGTTCTTTCAACATCGGTGCCAATTGCAAACGTATGTTAATTAATTAAAACGAGGGGGGACGGCAGCGGGGGGGGGGGGGGACTAAAGTAAAGGTTGTGGGATATCTCTTGTCTGATGACTCAGGTTGACGAATCGTTTGTCATGTTGCTGATGAGTTGTTTTGGCATGCTGCCAACAACTTGCTTTGGCATGTTGTCCGTGAGCTTGTGAGTCGGCTACGCCAAAGCAACGACAACGTTCGAGATATCAGACACTACTGATACGAGATATCAGACACTACAGATACAATAATATGTTTATTATAACTCTAATTTATATTTAGTAACAGTTATCACAAATCTATTAACACAGGTAAACGACAGTGATGAAATAATTTCGGAGAAGGAGAACGATTCTGCTCCTGAGCAAAGAGAATA
>JAECUM010095838.1:0-33591 GCA_016617855.1 Megalonaias nervosa | reverse complement strand
ATATATATATATACAAATATTGATTTCATACAAATATTAAAGGTCTATTGAGAATGAATTGGTATATGTAGCTAGATAAATCAGTCCATAATTTATAATTTAAAATAGGATTCTACCGCCTCTATGAAATTTCACTTTGACTCCAATGCATTAATAATGAAAAATGTACAATTACGGCACATACAAAAACTGCAGCAGCGAAGTAAAAGCAAAATTTCTTTTCTTTTTGTTCCAAGTCAGATGCCATTGTTTTTGTTAAGCACCGAGATATGTATTTAGTATGCATACATTCACGTGCTTCTGTGAACGTTTTGCCATTCGCACACATCAAAATGCAAATATAATTTTCATTTCATGAACAGGACATGTCACCTGAGTATTAAAGTCATGTCATGAACAGGACATGTCATACGAGTATTATAGTCATGTTATGAACGGGGCACGTCGCATGAATATTAAAGTCGTATCATGAACAGGACATGTCACTTAAGTATTAAAGTCATGACGTAAGCAGGACATGTCACGTCAGTATTATAGTCATGTTATGAACAGAACATATCACACGAGTATTAAAGCCATGTCATGAACAGGACATGTCTCTTGAGTCTGTTCGTGTTTCTCTTGAACAGCAAATTATGATGCTTAATTGTGACATATTTGAACAGGGTTTATATTCAGATCTATATATCTTGCATATACAATAAATTCAAATAGAAAATTTAAATTGTTAAAAGCACCATTGATATAGAAATAATGAGAAATGTCCATTAAATCCCACTTTCTCAACTATCGTTTTAGCCTTGCAAATGTCGCGCATGTACATGCTATGAAAAGACATGAGTTTCTATTGATCCAATGGCCACATTTTTAAGTAAACAATATACTCTACGACGCCAATGAATTAATATTCCCGATGGACCACTTCAGTGGATGCTGTGCTTGAGTTTTTCGTGCAATCTAAGTCCAATAAATCACCATTTGTTTTGTTGCTTTTCAGCAGTTCATTCATTGCCAGGATCGAAAATGCAAAGAAATGATTTATCACGGTGCATGTGCAAACACACGCCTTGTAAAATGATAGCCCTCAAATAATTTCCTATTTTCTATGAAATACTTGGATCATGTAATATAGTTAAAATTGTTATCTCATCATGAGATAGAATCGCACATATCAGATATATTTCTCTTGAATATTTTATTGAAACGGTGATATCACGTTCTTTTTAAATAAAAGAACAATTATCCCATCATTAGTTATATTAGATCATGGACTCGTACAACTTTTAGTCCCATCATTTACTACAAAAAGGTTATCTCTTTTTGTGGGAAAAAGATATTATGGATACATTTGTGAGAGCTTACTTATAACTAAGTCAATTAATCAAACTACTATGCCGCAGTCGTACTTGAGTCTGTCATATTTTTTATCCCCAAATAACAGGGTTCGAACCTCGGCCGAGTCATACCAAAGACATAAAAATGGTACTAAGAGCTGCCTCGCCAGACGCTCAGCATTAAGAGGTTAGTGTTCTGACTGGTCAGCCTGGTGTCAGGATAATGTGACTGGGTGGGGCATTGTGCTACATGTCTGCGGTATGATGCCCCAGTGCTAGACATCACTATAAACTGACACACTGCAGACATCGTAGCGATATAACTGAAAAATTGTTAAAGCTACGTTAAAAATCCAAATCTCTCTCTCTCTCTCTCTCTCTCTCTCTCTCTCTCTCTCTCTCTCTCTCTCTCACACACACACACACACACACACACACACACACACACACACACACAAATAATACACAGAATTATCATTTAATGACTACATGAATCTTCTAAATAAAAGTTCCATGTAAAACATTCTTTGCCCCTCAACAAGAAAGGTGATATATTTTTAAATTACAGAACGTGTTAAAGCAGCAACAAAATTCACATTTAATGGCGGGAACCGTGTTAATTAGATCAATAATTTAAAATGGTATGTATTCCTCTGACTTAGTTAACAAGATAATTAATGGAGAAAATGCTGAATTTACCACCGCATAAATATACGTTTGTTAAAGAAATCGGAGAACGAAAATACAGGATGGAAGATACGCCGCGGGAACGAAAACAAAATTCCTCTGTAATGGCGAGAATCTTGCCCATTGACTGATTTCAGTTTGAACATGATCTACAAACATTGATAACATAAAATACAACTTACAAAATCGATACCCCCTTTTCCCTTATAGCTAAAATTAGTTAAGAATATGTTAGATTGGGATTATTTAAGTCATACACAAGAATAAATCAACATTTATACTTCAGGTAAATTGTAATTTTAAAAAATGGACTCGATTTGAAAACCACGGATTTCATGAATATTTCTGGACAATATCAATGTATCAAGTGAACTTTAATTGCCGGCCAACAAACATGATAAACGATAAGAAACTTGAAATTACACCAATCGTCCAGATGTACATTACAGGTTTAACTTGTGTTTCTTTGTGAAATTGCCCAACGTTTGTTTAGAAAGAGTCGGGGTCACAAAGTGCAAGGCATTATCGTCCATTTCATTTCATTACAAGCGAACCTATTGCCCTCGTAACTTTGAATAATATTTGCCGTAAATTACGGTATAAATTAGACTAATGACGGGGTAGGAGGATTACTTCTCTAGTAATGACACCGACCACTGCCCGGAACGTGGCCACAATAAATAGCTCCAGCGTGGCGAGACCGTTCGCTTCAGCGGAGAGCTTGGTTCGATGCAGTGTACACACGTTTTATGTCCCCTTTTTACTTGGGATACATTGCTATTTGAGACTAAATTATAGTCTCCAGTGACCTAATATATGTCATTGTTTCTCCATCTTGAATGTTGAGGATCGTATTTTATATCAATGTGACAGCTGTACAGTAGTAGTACAGGAGTTAGCATCCTTAGAAGACAGACTATGTAGAAGGGAAACAGTTTAAGAAAAATACAGTAAATTGTCAGACGTATTTTAGGTAAATTCAGTAAGAGATATTTATAATTTTTTATCTTACTATGTATATTTAGCATGTTGCCAAAAGGTGAGAAATGAGGCTTTTATATCTATATACCAAGGAAAAACATGACTCCACTAAAGTTCACTGACATTTTCTCGACGCATTTATCAGTGGTTGCCTTCAATAAATATAAACTACAAAGGATTATCTTATTATTTATGTGTTTAAATCGATAAATAAATCTGAGATAGCACCTGATAGAAAGTGAAGTAACAGGTAGAGGTGTTGAGAAATCCCATTTACTCGGTTCAGTGGTAGCATTATGTATTCATCCGCTTCAGCTACATTGCTCAATTAAAAAAGGCCTCTTCCGCCGAATTGAATTAAAAGAAATCATAAATTCGCATGGACTTGATTTTTTTTTCATGGTGGCAAAGGAAACTTAACTGTGGGGCGCTGTAAAAGGACGTGTGCTTGAGCATTACATATTTTATTTGGGTTTATATCGCTACGAGCTTAAGATTATTTGGTCAAAAGATCTTAAAATATTTATCCCCTCCACAATAGAAGTCATTCGTATTGAAAGAAAGAATCCGTCCTGCAATTGAGAAACACTCTTATGACTCGGGAATTTAAACTGTTCTATTACATTGGTTATTTATATAGGAAGGGATTAGGTTTGGTCAATGAAAGGAGGGCTAGACATCGCGACGTCAGTCGACGATAAAGAGAAACATTTCTTTCTCCCACCAAAAGCATCTTATTCAGAAATAAAACTTTGAATTGTTAACGATCTCAGTAATCTGTTTTACTTTCATTGCGGTACATTTTAATGGAGTTCTCCTCTGATTTTTGCCATTGATGTACCCTTCTAGTTACACATAGCTAATACAATTTTAATAGGACATCCAATAGATATGCTATCGTTTGTATGTCGGAGAACCCATTACGTCACAGAAGCCGATCCTTTCAAGTGACAGGACAGAGGAATTAACACATCCAACTGCAGAGTAAATAGTGGATTTTGCTTGACTGATACCTTTATAATCGATTCAAATTGCAGTCACTATGTAAGAAACCTCCCGACAAATTGATTGAAAGTAAAACCCATGATGTGTAGCAAGCAATACGGCCCTGATCTTAGGTAGAAACCCATGATGTGTAGCAAGCAATGCAGCCTTGATCGAAGGTAGAAACCTATAATGTATACAAGCGGTGCCGACTTGATCGAAGGTAGAAACCCATGATGTGTGGCAAGCAATGCAGCCTTGATCAAGGGTAGAAACCCATGATGTGTGGCAAGCAATGCAGCCTTGTTCAAAGGCAGAAACCCATGATGTGTGGCAAGCAATGCAGCCTTGTTCAAAGGTAGAAACCCATGATGTGTGGCAAGCAATGCAGCCTTGTTCAAAGGTAGAAACTCATGATGTGTGGCAAGCAATGCAGCCTTGTTGAAAGGTAGAAACCCATGATGTGTGGCAAGCAATGCAGCCTTGTTGAAAGGTGGAAACACATGATGTGTGGCAAGCAATGCAGCCTTGTTCAAAGGTAGAAACACATGATGTGTAGCAGGCAAGTCAGCCTTGTTCAAAGGTAGAAACCCATGATGTGTGGCAAGCAATGCAGACTTGTTCAAAGGTAGAAACCCATGATGTGTGGCAAGCAATGCAGCCTTGTTCAAAGGTAGAAACTCATGATGTGTGGCAAGCAATGCAGCCTTGTTCAAGGTAGAAACCCATGATGTGTAGCAGGCAAGGCAGCCTTGTTCAAAGGTAGAAACCCATGATGTGTAGCAGGCAATGCAGCTTTGTTCAAAGGTAGAAACACATGATGTGTAGCAGGCAATGCAGCCTTGTTCAAAGGTAGAAACACATGATGTGTAGCAGGCAATGCAGCTTTTGTAGCACTGATATAGGTAAAATCTTAGATTAAAGTATCCAAATAGGAGATTTGCAAAAATGAAAAGAAACCTGTTGTGATGATTATATTGATGGTGTACGTTTTTTAAGAGACTCGGGCTTGTAACAACAATGAATACAAACCAACAAAAGTACTTTCAGACGTAGTTTAAACATGTCGTATTTGCTAACTTATGCAAAAGCGGTCGGGCTACAAGTCCTCAAAACATTAAATAAGCCATTTCCCATGCAAATACAGTGGTACAAATTAATCAAACATGACAAGTGTCAGAAGTAAAAGAAATAAACAACAGCAACAAATTAGGGGTGCTGATAGTTAATGGATGCAACTTGGATAAAAGAAAAAAAAAGAGGTGAGATTTCCTAGGCAAGAAAGCCATGATGTTACCAAACTTGGGAAAGACTTGCATTTATTATGTAATGCACCTACGTCACTATCGATTGGTCATAATACAGTCTGAAGAAGAGTAATATTATTAATGTACATTATATACAGAGTCAAACGAAGAAACGTTAGCCAAAACGGCCCGTATCGTTAACGTTTTCTTGAAACAACTAAAAGATATTCAGATTTTGATCAGTTGCAAATTCAGGTGTGCCAGATAAGAGACTGTTTATAGATATCGGGACGGGCGCTTCGTTAAGACAAAGCATTAGATTTGGTCATAATATGTAATGAGTGCATATGGAAATATTTCTGCTTCTGTCCCACAGTTGTATAAGGGACTGTCTGTCAGGTTGGTTTCTGATCCTAATATGAATAATAGAGTATTTGCGATCACCAGAAAGATAAAAAGAAGGAACGGGGGGTAATATAATTTTTAAATATCTAAACATCGCATTCCGATTTGACAGTTTCGGGTAGGGTATTCCATGTTAGAATAGAAGAGTTAAAGAAAGAATGTTGATGTTGATATTTCGAGTCTGGAATTTAGTATAGAAATGTTTTGTCGATTTCGTAAATTGTCTGTTGTCGTTTCTCCCACCAAAGGGGGTAGCAGTTCATGTAAATAACTTGAATAATTATAATTAATTATATGAAAAATGCAGAGTTTGTAAGATTTTCCTCTTCCTGAGAGCGGGAGCCAGTTGCATTCCTCATTAATATTGCGTGCATGGGCACTTCTAGTTAGACCTGTTCTTATCCTGGCAGCCTCTAATTGAAATGTCTCTTTCAGACATTAGAGGATTTGCCAGTAAGTACAGTAAACTGAAAAATCTCAAGCTAGTATTTTACTATAAGGAAAAGGTAAAGTCATTCTTGTACATCTACACATTCAAAGTGCATATTTTGTACATGAAAACGGGGATAAACGTTACTTGTACGCGTTACGTTGTTAGCATCCTGAGGAAAAACCAACAACAATACAATTTCGAAATTATAGCTTTAGGACGGTTTATTGCATTGTGAGTAACATATAAATTGTTTTACGTTTATTTATTGGAGCCTTCTTGGTCTTCATCTTTTGAACCTATCCGTTGTTCTTTCTACACAGAAATAATTCTTTCAGGAAAATTCCATTTCTCAGATATTTCATACCGCTATTGAACAACATGTAACACGTTAAATAGGTGCAGATCGCATGCTTTTTGACTTAAATGCCAAAATGTAATTATTCACGTGGACATACATTTTAAGAACTTCATTTACGAATTGCGAAAAGTCAAATAGAATAATTATCAATCTGAGAAATACGTTTGTAATAATATATTGATTAACTGAGTGCCCTGGATACATATTAATTATTTGTATGAAATACATTCAAAACTAGCAGAAATGCTCAGAGAGTAAATGGTAACTGGATGCCTAACATCAGTGCCGGATTAAGGCCTTCCAGGATCCTAAGCATCGAAAATATTGTAGAGCCAACACCCCTATCTTACAGAATGTGGAACTAAAAAACTATTAAAAGCTAAAACGGTGGGAAAGTACGTGTTCCCATCATTCCAAATCAAAATACTCGTACAAGCAGATCGAAATGGTCAGGTATAAGTCAAACAATTTGATCGTGAACAATTAATTGGAATTTTTTCTGGTGCCCCTATTGGGCTGGTACCATAAGCACGTGCTTAATGTATTTAATGGGTAATCCGGCACAGCCTAACATAAGTTTGTGAGAATATAATGATAAACCAATGATCTTAGATAAATGTTAATTTATTTCTTGTTGTGAGAAATCGATCGTAAGCTCTTAGTAGTTTAATAATATAAAAATAAATAATTGAGAATAAGTATTCCTACAGAAATCACTAAAAATAAATGCCAAACATGTATTTATATAAGGTCTGCTCATATACGCATTGAACAATTTACTTAAATAAACTAGGTAAAATACAAATATATATATATATATATATATATATATATATATATATATATATATATATATATATATATATATATATATATATATATATATATATATATATATATATGTTGTTATATATATATATATATATATATATATAATAGAAAGACCTTTCAACCTCCTTTGCAAGTGTGCTTTAATGAAAATTCCTTGTTTTATTCGTACAGTAAAATAATACAAACTGGAACACTACTTACGAGTATTAAACGTAAAGGAGGAGGATCACGGCGCTTTAGGAAATAAATATGAAACAAAACGGAAATAGCTTATTTCTTGAAGACAATAGCAAGGAAACTCTTTAATCTATGAATTTTAAAGTAAAATGTGAACTTACGCTTTTTGTCTAGTCCTATGGATGGAGTTGGTTGTTGGTGGTGTGCCCCATATGACGGTCCTCCCAGACCTGGCATTGAAACGTTTGGTGGTGTGTACCATGGGTTAGGCCTAGCCCACTGACCGTTAAGTAGCCCTAGTTTCTCGTACATGCTTCCAGGAGCACCTACCATTTTCTGGCTATCACTCGCTAAAGTCCTCAAAACTCGGTTTATCGATGACACCTGAAAGTAAGCAACTATTTTGCTTTAAAACCAGGATGATGCTCACAACGCTTGATGATCCATTGAAAACATTTCATGCCTTAAAGGCAAAGAAAAAAAAACGGTTGTGTTGAAAAAAATACTCCTGTGTAATTTGAGAGTCAAAAGGGGTTTCTACAAAAAGAGGGAAGATCTAATATTTGGTTCTACATAAAGAACGATTTCTCAACGGCAGAAAAGTATTGGGAATGCTGTGTCTGAAACATTGCATATAAAAGATTTTAATCGGACACGGGTTAGGTTCATGAAAAAATGCGATTTGAGTCCTAAGTTCCAATGCAGCACAATTATATTATGAATGTTCTTATTTCATTTGTTGTTCTTCAATTTAATAGCAATTTTTTCAGATTATCCAGGAGTTATCTAGATAAAACATGATCGCTAAAATTCCTTTAAAAATGAGGTAGCTTTTGTAGTGTCAAATATATAATGCCAGTAATTTTAAGAGATGTTCCCTCTAGATAACATACAGCTGCTGCATTAGTTTCTATCTGTCTGAGCCAAAGGATTTTATGCTAAAGTTTCCAAACCAAATATCTATAAATCGTTTAAGTCTTTTATCCTGCAGTCAAAATCAAACCAATGGTTTGTAGCACTCAAAGAATGGAGTGTGCTCAATATGTGATTTATAATAAAGAAATTTTAATGTTTAATAATGATACGCAGGAAAAACTTTCCACTACATTTGACTACATGTGGATAATAAATATAAACACATCTAAAATGAATTAAATTTCTTCACGACAAAAATACACGTATAGATGTCTCAGAACACTCGTGATGAAATAAGGTGAATGAATATAAAAACCGAGAAAGATAACGTTTCATATTGAATCAATGATTAATACAAAAGCTACTCAAAAGACAAAACAGTACTTACGGAATGTGAAAATATCTTAATAATTTCTTGAAAATGTCGCGTTGACCAGAAAACCTCATAATGACCGACGTGAAGCTGGCTGATAACACTATATATTCATGGAACCAATGGCCTTTAATTCCCTTGATACATGATTTAGAGAGAAATAATTGCAGTCTAATTTGCTTGCCATTTTAAGCTTATGACATCAGGTAAAATAAACGACCTCATGACAATGCAGTATGAAGGATGATCATGCGACATATAGAGATATTACATATCACGTGACCTTGTGCCATCCAATGAAAACTCTTCTCTCAAGGAAATCTTGTAACAATTTTGATTTTAACATAATTCCTGAATACGAAGTCAAAAACTACCTTCTTCTATCCTGTATTTATAATATGATATTGATATGTACACACAGATAAATAAATTATATATATATATATATAGTATATATATATATATATATATATATATATATATATATATATACTATATATATATATATATATATATATATATATATATAATCAAAGCTTATAACATTCATTTATTATTGGTATATATGAAACCAACGAAAGAGCACGAAGATTAGTAAATGAAAGACATGCGTAAAGGTAAGGATACATTAGTGCCTGTTTAAGAGTATATGTGGTTCTTACAAATATTGACATATATCGTAAGATTCTTTATGTGGAACAGAAATACATAAATTATATCATATCCTAATTATTTTTTCTATCAATTACAAGACTTGCCAAAAATACCAATATTGACATTGTACATTGAATCTCGTGTTATAAATTACAAGGTTGAAATGAAACAACATCACTAACCAGATGCTGCTTCTCCATCAGCCCTGGCTGCCAGGCTTCCGGGCTTCAAGGCTTCCGGGCGTTTAAATTTGAATTTTTTATTTGAAACTTTGGGACATTATTAAGAGATACTCGAAATGTTCGTCTTTAAAAATGAATGATTGAAACTAAACTGGAGAAGTTGTTAAACGTATTTGTTTCTAATTGGTACAGATAAATCATTTTTATGACTTTTTTTTATGGTCAATACGGTCACAGAGTTTGTTAATATTTGATTTACACTCTTCCTTGTACCAGATTTAGAAAATAATGTTTTATCAATTCTTTAGCGCAGTAGATGCTTCATAGAAAAAGTCTTGGAAGATTAAATTCCAATAAACTATAGAAATTGTTAAATTTTGAACCTTGCAACATGAAACATATGAAGGAAGCATCATCCAAAAATACACGACAAAATATGGGAAAGAAAGAGGTACAAGTTAAATGATACAATCGCATCAAAAGTATCCAAGAGTTTTGTCCATAATGATTAACTGAAATAAGTTAGTGCCATATATTTTATACTTTCCTGTTGTTAGAAACTGTTATTAGAAACTGAATATTGAACATTTATTATTTTGCTAAAACAGCAGCATTTTGAGCTGTTAATGTACTCACGCGTCAATGTAAGCGTAAATCAGAATCGTTCAATTGTTGTGTCTGTACTAGTCCTTGAATTGCAAGATGTTGAAATAATGAGCTATTCTATGCAAAGAAAGTGTAAATGTATTTATTTATCCTAAACGCTGTAATTCTGAAGTGAAGGTTGCAATACCAACTGTATTAGGCGTGTTGCCTTTCATTTCATGAGGAATATGTTTCTTTTCATTTCATGAGGAATATATTTCATCCCAAGAAGCGGGATGCGAAGACCAATCAAAAATTCTTGGAAACAGTTAGTATATCATATGTCAATAGCTCTAGCTGATAAAATAAATAGTTAGTGTGAAACAAAAACAACAAATAATACAGCAAATGAAGGGCTCATTAATACATACATCCAATTCTATCACAAGAAAGAAGAGAATGCTATTTGTAAATCTGAATTTAAAAAATCGCATATGAACATACATACATACACCCTTCTCCATGAAGTGTACGTCCTAAAGTTTCATTCATAAAAATTTTATGTAAATTTATTCAAATTTGTGCCATGCTTTGATTGGACTTGAATTAAAAAAAATATTTGTTTTTTTAAAATAAAATTTGGACAAATTCTTCACTCTTAATTTTCGTTATTAAGCGCCTCAAATCTTTTAGTTGTACTTAAAGTTTAGATTGCTTACTTTATTTTCTACACATTTAGGTGTCCATTGAAGTTACTTTGTGTTCGACTATCCCAAGAAATCATGTTGCAAGAAGGCAATAAGGACTCCTCTTAGACTGGTGCCAATCTCTTAGGGATTATAAGGAGCTTTATTGACTGACGAACAAAACTTTTTCAATCCTTTTACATTACAAGATTCCACAATGTGAGTGTTTTCACTAATGGCTGGGCTCCATTGGTTCGTCCTTTGGGAGATCAATTCCCTTTGGTCGAAAGTAATTCTAATGGAGTACCAGTCATTAGATGACAAATGAACAGGGACGCATCGAGAAACTGGTGCGAAATTTGAGCAAACTGTGGGATCAAGAATTGAAATCTTATAAAAATTTGATAAACCCATCTGCATCTTCGTCTTCTTTTCGAAGAAATTGGCTTTTCTTTATGCTTCATTTCCAAATTTATCGGGACGCCGGTGATAATCAATTTGTAACTTTTGTACACGTGCTGGTTGGAACAGTCGATTTAATATGTAAATTTGAACAATAACCTACAACTGAAGGTTAAATATAGAGCGATAATTTTAAAATTTATCTGCAGGTGTTCTATTTTTGGCCGAAGGTCTTCCAAAGGTTTTATTCTTCTATTCTTCTGTAATTACGTCCAGGTCATTTATTTATCAATAACAGCCTTTATGATTTAATACTTGAACAGAACCCAAAGCGTTGGAGGCATTGAGGAAAAAAGAGACGTACAAGCAACTTTTATTGTGACCATCCAACAAGCGGAAGGACAATGCAAATATGCGATTTTTTTCCATCTTCCTCATCCTGTTAGTAAGTCAGTCGGGACACTATGTTTTGTCAATGTACTTCTTTGAGCTGACTTGCCCATGAACCAGCCTAGAGCTGAATTTCATGTGTCTAGATAAGCGTAAAATAATTCCTCCGAAGTGCCGAGGTTCGCGTAATGCTTTACACTTGATTAAAGTCTAAAGCTTCCGGCAAATAGGGCAAACATTGCCGATATGATAGCACACAAAAATGAGTTCTCTTTGTTGCTGATTAATGCAAGACGTACCTTCTACAAGAGTCCGGAACTGAGAAATTAGAACACATAGGACTTCACTTTAATGTCTAGCCACATATGATGATGAGAGATTTTATTGCGTCTTTAAAATAAGTAAGAAGGAACTTTATGCATGCCTTTGAGAAATATCCTTATATTGTATAGAAGTTGGTAATCATAAAGTGGTCGGAAAATTATCAAGAAAACATTCATATTTAAACTAACATTTTTCATGATGCTGTAAGCTTTAAGATCATCATGACTGTTTCAGGAAATCAAAAACTGATATTTAATAACGAACACATTGTATGATTAATGATAAAAAGCACATTATGTCAGTCAGAGATTTCAAATTATGTCCTGAAAATAAAGTTACTCGGGTAACGGCACAGTGTAGTTAATATTGATGATCTTTACTTAAATAATGAGGGCCCGATGCAGATTAGAAGGGAACATTTTGACAATCAGCTCTTAAAAAGGGAACTGTTCACTCATGCGAACATGATTTCATTTTAAGAGGAAAACGCAGATGTGACAATGCAGCTTAATCCAGCTCGCCGGCTGGTTTGTGGAAATTTTTCTGGACGAACCTTGGGCATGAACAAACAAACGGTAGGTTTATGGAATAAACAATCACTCTTTGATATCTAAACGAATCTTGGAGAAGGTATTCCTTACACAGATTTACATGCAAATACGGTTGCATTGCTAGTGAAGTTCGGAAGCAGTGATCTACGTTTCTGCAATGGAATTGTTTAATTGAAAAGGTTTCCGTTTGAAGTACACAGCAGTATCAACTGTGATTCCTACAATAGATTAATGGTCAAAACCTCTCTTGATTATTTGGGAAGCAATTAACTGATTGATATTAAAGTGGCCTTAACTTTTCGGGACACAAATCAAACACTCAGTTCCTGTACTTGTGGTCCAACCAAAGATTCGCCATATGGTGTTGAACTAGACAAGTTATAGAGAGTGGTCATTTGTACAGGGACAAGAATTGAACGAATAATGTTCAATAGCGAAATGTCGACCTTAGCGGTCTGTACTTGACTTCTAGGCCATTGCAAGGAGAAGAAAGAATCGGTCAGAGGGAAAATACTTTATTAATTAAATTTCTCTCCTAATTGACCAGCGGAAGCCGTACAGCCTTCAGAGGGAAAACCGTATAGTTGAGATTTTGAGTTCTTTTGCCATAATCAAAGAAGAATAACAGATTCCTTTAAGGTGAATTTGACTGACTAAAAAACCCTCAGATATGTGTCTAATATCAAAATTAAAGAAAACAGTTTGGATTCGAGCGCTTTGAACCGTAGAAATTCCAAGTAAATATTTTAAAACTCTAAATAATTTTTTTTATTATTTTTTTTTGGTATACATGTGTGTTGCTGGAATCGATAGGTAATGCACATAGTCACATCTAAAGATTTACGGAAGTTGTTGTGTGTTTTTTTAAAAAAGGAATAATAATAATAACAACAACAACAACAACAACAACAACAACAACAACAACAACAACAACAACAATAATAATAATAATAATAATAATAATAATAATAATAATAATAATAATAAAACCGCAATTTAAGTTCAACTAAATCGCAGATGCTGGTTTGGAGGAATTTTTAACACGAATAGGCATACACAAGATTTTTTTTCGGTGGCATGTTGCAAACTTTGTAAAGATGGACTTTTATATTTCGACCAATGTGTGAAAGTCAGAAATTCAAAACATTTACAGAAAACGTTTGTAAAAAAAAAAACCATAGAGTATATCATTACAATAAAAAGACAGAAGTGTTGCTCAAAGCAAACAAATTGTATGTATCAAAAAGATAGAAGTTGGACTCATAGCATAAAAATTGTATGCATCAAAAGGATAGAAGTGGGATTCATGGCATAAAAATTGTATGCATCAAAAGGATAGAAGTGAGACTCATAGCATAAAAATTGCATGTATCAAAAAGATAAAAGTTGGACTCATAGCATAAAAATATTATGTATCAAAAAGATAGAAGTGGGACTCATAGCATAAAAATTGTATGCATCAAAAGGATAGAAGTGGGACTCATAGCATAAAAATTGCATGTATCAAAAAGATAAAAGTTGGACTCATAGCATAAAAATATTATGTATCAAAAAGATAGAAGTGGGACTCATAGCATAAAAATTGTATGTATCAAAATAATAGAAGTGGGACTCATAGCATAAAAATTGTATGTATCAAAATAATAGAAGTGGGACTCATAGCGTAATTTTTATCTAAACATATTATCTCCTGATTCTAAAGTCTTCATTATTAAAATAAAGCATAACAATAAATATAAGATTGAATTGATCAAAATCGAATCAATTAAATCATTGTGGCTGAGTTCAACAAAAAGTATTTGTTTATTTATTTATTTGTATATTCATCTAGCTGTGTCGTTTATAAAATTAAATGTTTTGATGTCTTTATTAACAGAATTGATCCATTTATTTTTATGGCATATTTTTTTTTCTCAATATAATTCTGTCATTAAGTTTACATAATTTAAATTTCTAACATAAGAATGGTTTTCCAGCGTTAAAAATTTATAAATTATTTACTACTGAACACATAAAAAAGACAACTATTACGTCATAAGCAATTAACATGCTTAACTGTTAAAACCTTTCACACGCTATTGTTAATTGCAAATTCAATATATGAGAACAATAACAATAAGTAGTATTAATATTAATTTTTTTTTGTTGTTCCCCTGATGGTTTTAGTAATGGCAATATTTTCACTCCTCTTTTAATGAATAAAAAAATTGTACACACATTAAAATCAAAATTCTTGTAGCATCTTTTACAGTTTTACTTACAAAGGATTTTAATCAATAATTTTGCTATGTGTATTATTCAGACTTTTTCTTTGTTTTTTATTTTTTGTTGTAAAAATTTGAAAATCATGAAAGAAATATTTTCCTTTTAAAAAAAAAATCCTAATGTGCTAATTCTTAAATATCTTAGAAAATTTTGTTGCAATATTTGAAACTCTCGTTATATTTTAATGGACAATGCTCAATATAGGCAACCGTCGCTTTCTTTGTTTACAACATCTTTTCTGATACTAAAACAAAATTTCAAAAAATTTCTCTATATTGTTAATAGCTACGACCTACTCCTATAATTTTAATTTCCATCGGTTGTACTCAGAATGTTACTAAGGTACTAATTTTCAAACTTCATTATACCCCCCCTCCAAAAAAAAAACAAAGAAGAAAAATTCAAGATTTGTGCCTTTTAAATTTACTTTCACATGCTTGATCTCTCCTTTGGGCGGGTTGCTCATAAGATCGCTAACACCAACCACCCCATTGTAGGTTCTATTTGATCTTCGTACTTTTTAAGCTCCAATGTGACAAAATTCTTTCCAAGTACAATAAATATAATATCCCTTACATCCACTAACCGTCTCCATCTCCTGTCTGATTGTTAAATACCTTTGATGAGGTTGATTCATTGTCAGTACTTAAGCAGATGCGGTACTAATATATTTCGCGGATGAATAAAACTACCCGGGGTGCCAAACGGTCGTAGAAAAAGAGAGTGAAAAACCCGCAGCGCCCTTTTGAGGGGCACGGGGACCACAACGATAATGACGACAAGAGGTGTGGAGATAATTAGCGAGTGGTTCACGTCCCGTATAATGATGTCTTCATATCTCTTACTCAAATAATGAATACTGATTAAGTCTACTTCGAGTTTTCAGAAAACTTTTAAAATACATTGTCCAAGACAAAAAAATCCAACATTTTTATGGAGAGAATTGTTTAGAAATATCATTGACAAAATACAGTACAATATCTACATGATCTCATATACTGTATATGTAATTCTCTATACGTGGTTAATTAATCTGAGGATTCCTGATGTAAAACTATTTCGAAGTATTAAATTTTCCGGATTTCATATTAATTTAATCATATTCTATTACCATTACTAAACAAGTAATTGGGGTTCATTTGGAATCGTGTAACAATTTCTTCAGATTAGTTACAGTCCTTCCGATACTACGTATGCAAGGTTTACACGTGCAAACGGCTAAATTGACTATTGCCTGTAATCATGGGCGCCCGCAGGATTTTTTGCAGGAGGGGGAGGGTCAGTCACGGCCGGATGAGTTAGTTTAGTAAGCAGTCTGAAACTAAAGCTAATATTTACTAAGCGTTTTGAACAGAATCTTGTGACATATTTTCAGCTTCATTTGCATGATTAAACTTGTCGGAATTTATATATGTATTTGCAGTACGATTTCCAGGGGGAGTCACGTGCCCCCCCCCCTTGACCTATGCTGCTGGCGCCCATGCCTGTAAACTTTTGCAAAACTGGTAAACGTGTAAACGAACATGCAGGTGACTCTCAGTGACACAGGAGCTACCTGTTCCAATTAAATTGTATATTTCCGCATCGTTGCTTCGTAGGATATTTCTGTGGATTATTCTATTAAATATATTCTCACACTGAATGTGGCATCGTCAGGAAAAAGTTGTCTAATATTTTTTGCAATGTATATTACACATTACATTGATTTACTGATAATGCTCATAAAATTTAATGTAAAATATACTATTTTCCTTTGAAAAACGTGTTTGTAATCAGAACCTTTGATGAATAAAATTTTCGTTTACAAAAACAAACCAACAGAAATCAATATTTCAAGTCTGAATACGACAGTACGGTTTCTTAGTCACTGCAGAATCTATTCAAGCATCTCATGCGCATGTCTGCATAGAATGTCTGGATGTACTTGTTTCTCTAAGTTGTTTTCATCATGTATATGAAAGAAAGCGGCAGGACAATATCACGATGATTCTATTGATGGTTTACCTGAATTGTCAGATATATTCAACGAAGACACGTCTTACAAACTGAATCCTGTCTTGACAAGAGGTAGAAGACGAACAGCAAATGAAACGACCTAAACAGAGCGAGTTGCTACGTGAACATTATAACAGCAGATCAGTAAGCCTAACCGGTGAATATGGGGAAATGTTGAGTTTATTTAACAATCGTTTCGATTAAAATGCATCATTTCAGTTTTTGTAAAGCATATATAACTTGAAAGATTTTGATAAATGATGTAGCTTTTGATAAATGATGAAGCCTTATCCCCTGTATAAAAATCACTAAGCATAACACGCTAGAAGAGAGAGAGAGAGAGAGAGAGAGAGAGAGAGAGAGAGAGAGAGAGAGAGAGAGAGAGAGAGAAAACCCGATGTGAAATATGCGGATAATACTGTTTTATGTAATATTGTAAAACATCATACATAAAACGTCAAATAGCAGGAAATAATTGTCTGGTTTCTTTAGTCAAATCTTGAACAATCTTTAAACACTTTTAAATTTTGATCATAAAATGCTTCTCGGACATTTAAGCTTTCTAAGTAAACAATTTTGCGATTGTTTCATTTCGTAAAAATAACATCGGAATAAATTTAGGTTTTTAGTAAACTCAAATGGTTTCTAACTGGGTACTTGTCTACCACAAGTCCTGTAGGTTTTTTTGTTGTTGTTCCTCCTAACGTCATTCGTGATGGAAAGCCACCCATCAACACAATTTATCTTCAGCTCACGTTGGTGGCACAAAATGTGCATTTGTATTAGCCTAATAAAGTAAGCATTATATCGGTTAAGATCGTGAATAAACTGAATTTTAAGCAGGGATTTATAAACGCCAAAACTATGATTGATCTAAAGAAGTAAAATGTTTATGAAACAGTTTGGGCGAAATTCGTACGTTCAAGGGTAATGGGTCTTTTTAAATCTGCACAGCGTGTGGACAAAATTTGAAATACGTATTTTAAGCGGAATAAATGAAAATATTTAATCAGTATTCTCTTCAACTTTTAGAGAACAATAACACAGGAATTTGTACTTATTTCGATAGCTATTTTGATACCTTGATTTCACAATTTTATAATCTCATTATCTAGTTATTGAATCTAGAAAGGTATATTCAACACGAGCAAAGATATATTTCTTTTCATATGTTCATTCGTAGTCCAAAGGCGATGCGTCCTGTATACTTCTACGTACATTCGCGGTAGGTTCCGCCCCTAATTCCTAATGAAAACCATCAATACGTTCATACAAACACTTGTTTTAAAGACCTCATTTTCTTTTGTCTTCTTTACACAAAGTCAGCTGCAGTGCTAGTGGTAGAACAAGCAACAAAAGCAGCTTAGAAAAACATAAAACAAAACCATAAAAACATTATAAATTATAATTACAGATATAATCACATTGTTTGGCAGCATATAAGCAACAACAGAAATAGCTATATAATTTGAACAGGACAGACCGCTCCGGTGGAATAGTGGTTAGATCGTCCGCTTCGGATGCGGGAGGTCGTGGGTTCGATCCCCGGCCGAGTCATACCAAAGACTCACAAAAATGGCACTAACAGCTGCCTCGCTTGGCGCTCAGCATTAAGAGGTTAGTGTTAGGACTGGTCGGCCTGGTGTCAGGATAATGTGACTGGGTGGGACATCATGCTAAATGTCTGCGGCATGATGTCCCAGTGCTAGACATCACTATAAACTGCCACACTGCAGACATCGTAGCGATATGACTGAAAAATTGTTAAAGCTACGTTAAAAATCGAAATCACACACACACACACACACACACACACACACACACACACACACACACACACACTGAACAGGACAATACATGTCGTTCTGTAAAAGTATAATTACCGCTTTGGATCTACTCATAATTTAATTAATGATGTGCCTTTTGTCGATATTATGTTTCTGTCTTGATTTTGATGGTACATCATGAATATTTTCGCCAAGCAGGGCCGTCGCAAGTTCGCGCTGGAGGAAACGGCGACCCCGAGTGAGCGTCGCCTTTGACACTCTCTTCCTCGGGAAAAAAAAAAAACATGACAAACTGTTTATTTTTTTAAATCTATTAACAGTCATGAGAATAATAACTAAAAGTAGGTAATTTAATAAAAAAAAAAAAAAAAAAGCTGTACCTTTATGAAAGGTAAATACCAAATAAAAGTACATGCTATGCGAAATTCCCCCCACCCCACCCCCAGGATGGCCGTAACGAGAGGATCATTTAATTACACATGGTTTAGGCGGACTTAGCTCTTAAAGTTCCTTGCTATTTTCGTGATGATGGTGACTTTGGTGTAACACTGGAAGGATCTTGAAGAGATAAAGTAATCTCGGCTGTATTCCACATGAGTCATTATTTATTGAAGGGCATTCAGTTCGGTCTCGCTTGTAGAACACAAATCATATTCAAACGATGCATTCTTTTCTCATAATTATTATGGACTTGAGCATTAGCCAAAACTGAATTTTTGTTTTTGCTTCATATTTTCGCTCTATTCTGTCCAGATCCTAGCTAATAAAATAAATTGTATGTCTGGGCCCTGAGTAGCCGAGTGATCTGAAGCGCTCGCCTTTACCGATCGCTGCCATCTCACCTTTGTCTGCGTGGGTTCAAGTCTCGGACTCAGCTGATGTGGGTATGTGAGAAAGCTGCCAGTAGCTTCTCGTGGTTCCTTGGTTCTTACCGGGGTTTTCGACGGGTTCTTCCTCCACCAGTTATACTGGCCGCCATATATAGCCTGTCTTGCGCTGAGAAATGGCGTTAAACTCCAAAGAACAAAAACAAAACAAATGGTATGTCCTATAAGTTGAAAACGATAAATGATTCAATATGCATAACAAGTCAGTGACCTGCTTATGGTCTTTTTCAAAAGCATTAACTCTTAAGGAGAAGACGACCGCCGCTGAAACTCGGTGTCCTAGTGAATGAGCAGGACTAATATAGAAGAGCTCATGGCAATGATGGCACATACGATGACACAGGTGTATAGGTGTAATGCAATTTCCACACAACGGATTAGTTTGCCAACTGGGATCGATATATTTTGGCATCTGATAATTACAATTCTGTACAGTGTGGCACATTTGTAAAAGATAATGTTGGATGAAATAATGCAGGGTTTCATGCACATTTTCGAGGAAATTAAGAGCAATTTAGGTCATATATATCTAAGTCTAACGTATCAAACTATCAAACCATTACATGTATGAACAGAATAAAAGAAAATGTTATTTAACTAGATTACACGCTAACAGTTCAGTTATGACGTTAATGTCAGTGACACAGTGAAATTGTTTAGCGAAAACTTAAAATGCAAACAAATAATAAATATAACTAAAAGCCACTGCAAACATTTCAAACAATATACTAAATATACTCACGCTTGGTATGGTTTCCTGATTACACACTCCATCCGACAAAAGCCTGTCCCTTATTTCCCACGCAAAAATGGATGGACACTCCCTCTTGTACTGGGCAATCTTCGTAACAACTTCATTCGTCGCCACTCGTGGCTTACTTCCCCCTATTGCCCGGGGTCGAATAGATCCTGTCTCATAGTATCTGCCAAGAATTTTGCTCACACACCCGTTGGACACTTGCAGTATCCTGGAAATGTCACACGGACGCGCCCCACTATGCGCCAGTTCTACAATTCTTTGTCGAGTCGAATCTGGTAGGGGTCGTCCGTTGACGAAGACACCTCCAAGCTGGTTAACACCACTGTGGCCTAAATGAATATAAAGCACAAAATGATTCGGGAGGAACGAAGTTACATCATCGTCTCATTCATCACTCCCTATAAAATATTTAACCTTACCTACTAGGCTGAAAAATATAGTATACATATATATATAAGTTAGATCTTACCTACATGGAAGAAACAATGTTGACATAGATGCAAAAGAGACAAGGGGTTAATGGTTCATGTCAAAAACTCGCTCTCGTGTGATAAAGTCCATATTGTGGATATCGTATTAATTTGTCTCTTTTGTGAGTATGTCCTTTGGGAGCTATGTATCTTGACAGATCATCTACAAAGCAGCTTTTTTGATCTCCTCGGGTTTGGTGAACATTATATTTTCTTTCAAACCACGTGAACAAAGAACATTTTGCATTAAAATATCCAAGTGAACATGGAAATAAAATTAAATTTATATAGCAAATATAACTTTCTGCGCTCAACAATGGTGCAAACAGAGTTATAGAAAACACATTTCATTTTGATGGTCGCGAAAAATATGCAACCAACCGGAACTCCTAATATGTTTGTATTAATTTTAATTAATTCTATTACACACTGTAATATACACCGACACATATGTACAGGATTCTCACTCAGCTGAAATTTAAAGACAAGGTTCATACATTAAAAAATAAAAGAATTCGCATTTCAAACGAATCGATCTTGTAACCTTTCCACCTATCTTTATCTGGACAACAATAAAAAAAAAATAATTATAAAAAGCATCTTTCCTAAATGTTAATTCTGCGTGCTTGAAAAAGCTGAATTCGACTATGTCACTGTGAAGTTTAAAATGAAATTAAATACCTAGATCGTAATTGTTTGAGGTTTTTGGATTGCAAGATATGGCAAGAAAATTATATTTAAACTTAAGAACACGATTGCTTTTATTACAAATTGGTGTAACAGAAATAGAAGCAGTAAAAATTATATGAACAGTTGGAAAAATTAACATGGAATGAAAATGTCAAACTTGTTCAAATGTAAAATAGGTGCCCTAGAAACTGTATCTGACAGATTATTCGTTAATGACCTCCACAATATTGTTAAATACTTACAGCCTTTGTGAATAAAGCAATTTGCAATAAACGTTGTGAGCAATAAGTACGAAACGTTGTGAAACCAATATCAAACGAGTTATGAGCATGAAAACAATTGTATAGTGTAGTAATTTTCCCAACAAAACATTATGAAGATGCGTTGTTTATTAATCTATAATTTGCGCAAAATTGTTAAAAATATGGAGGAAAACTTTGCAATATATTATCACGATGCTTATATCGCTGTATTTGTAATTATTGCCATGATACATAGTCCCGGTTAATTGACTACGTACATGAAGGTACTTTTGAAAAGAGAGTATCGGGTGTTTCAAACAGGATGTAAACAAATACAATCGACCCTGCCATTCACAATATAAATGCCTTATAGTTCACACAGAAAACACTCGCCATGCCTTCAGAACTGGTTCAAAATCTGTGCAAGGTAGATTATAGTTGATAACCGTTATTTTGCTTCATGTATTTTCATTCCTGATTATAAGTTTAAGCAACTGTTGTCAAATTATATTCTTCTTATAAGCGACTGAACAAATCATGAAAATACTTTCATTATTTGAAATGTATAGTTTACTGAAGGAATAAGATGATAAGACTGGGACAAAAATGTGTTAGGCGTTTTAAGGTTAAAGAAAAGTACCTTTGTGATTGTCAGATGTGTAATTGACATTCTACTACAATTGTGAACAGTAATGTAATATAAGACATTGATCTGATGACCAACAATCGCATACGAGGAGGTGAATTATACAGTATCAAGAGTTCAGCCATGCAAATAGCTAGTTGAAAAGTAGTGCAAGAGAAATCAAGTGACCTTTTCCAGTTCCGGTGCGATACCAGCTCGAAGGTTTTATTAATCTGAGCGTGTACAGTTAAACAAGAAATAGTTACAGTACCGTTCGTGCTTGATACGGTTGGAAGCACTGACCCACTGTAAAAATTCTGCAATAAACACACCATTTCTGACTTCTAGTATATTATCTTTAGAAAAAGATCTAATTAATCTGTAGAGAAAATGGGCTAGGAGTGTTCCCTATGTATTATTCCTACATGATCTATAGAGAAAATGGGCTACGATTGTTCCCTTGTTATTATTCCTACATGATTTATAGAGAAACTGGGCTAGGAATGTTCCCTTGGTATATTCCTACATGATCTATAGATAAAATGGGCTAGGAGTGTTCCCTCGGTATTATTCCTACATGATCTATAGAGAGAATGGGCTAGGATTGTTCCCTCGGTATTATTCCTACATGATCTATTGAGAAAATGGGCTAAGAGTGTTCCCTCGGTATTATTCCTACATGATCTATTTTTTTTAAAAAATGGGCTAGGATTATTCCTTTGTTATTATTCCTACATGATCTATAGAGAAACTGGACTAGGAGTGTTCCCTCGGTATTATTCCTACATGATCTACAGAGAAAAGGGCTAGGAGTGTTCCCTTGGTATTATTCCTACATGATCTCTAGAGAAAATGGGCTAAGAGTCTTCCCTTAGTACTACCCCTACATGATCTATAGAGAAAAGAGCTAGGAGTGTTCCCTCCGTATTATTCCTACATGATCTATAGAGAAAATGGGCTAGGAGTCTTTCCTCGGTATTATTCCTCCATGATTTATAGAGAAAATGGGCTAGGAGTCTTCCCTCGGTATTATTACTCTTGTGGCTCATTTAAATGACTAAATAAAAGCAAAACGAAAACAAGGAAATATATAGCAAGGAAGGAAGGATTTATTCTTTACCTACTTTGTTAATGGTTCTCTTTTAATACTGATTTAAATTTTGGAAATAGTAATTTACTAAAATGTCTCATGTATAAAGTGTACACAATCATATCTGCCAAGATTTTAAAGCAAATAATGTCGCAATTCAGAAATAACGGCAACACTTATAGGAAATATGTCAAAATGTTTATAATTTTGCATGATTTATTTATTTATTTATTTACTACGCTTATTTTTCAAGGACAAGTAACAAACTTGGCAATTTGCATTTTTACGACTAAGGAAGACATTGAGTTTCAAGTTAATGATATTTTATTTTTTTAAAGAAACGTTTAGGTTTTGTTTTGACTTACCTACGTCAGCACTTGACGCTGTAAACTCTGACAATAAATTCATGATAAAACCTGCCAAATATTCCTAATCAGAAATCTAATGCTTATAATTTACCACTCTTAAGAAGTTTTGCACGATTGCGTCTCGTTTATTTACTGTGACTATTTCAATGTTGACGTGATGAAAATCTGAAACAATGATTTGCTTCAAAATTTTCACATTTGACATCAATTTTTACATTTGCCTCTTGGTATAATTATGTCGGACTCCTAGCTAAGTACTTGCAAGTTTTTGTAGACAATGTAAATTAACCTTGCGCAGGAAGGGTAATTACTTTCTTCCTTTTCCCCGCGGAACCTAGATATGGCGGCCAAATATATGCACATAGCTTACATATGGTGAACAGCTGAACTCTTTTGTTGTCAACACTCCCTATATGATACATGAAATGTCCATTTAAGAAAAGTATGAGATTCATGAAAAACAAGATCTACTTCCCACGCGCATAAATAATAAAAGTAATTCTGACAGAGTTCACTTGGGTCGAAGAACAATGTCAAAGGTCAACACGTTTCTGTGCCGTTTTCTGTGATGGCAGCTTTGAAGCTTGCAAACAACGTGACGGTACAATATTTCAGCATGTTTTTTGTTTGTTGGTGAGAAAATATTTGACTGGAATGACGTTCGCCAAACAGGGAAATTGCTTGTAAGTATCTCCAAATTTACAGTTACTGCTTTGTTGTACTTAGGTATTACTTCGTAACGTAATAAAGATTTTACAAGTATCTATTCTTTACCGTATTATCTTTTGTACTTTCTTTTATTGCCTATTTGTTGTGTTATACGCAAATATGGCAATGAAGATGATATATACTGTGGGTCTATTATCTTACAGTCAGACGAAACCTCAACCAGTCTCGTGAATTAACGAGTATGCTCTCCATACATTTAATAAATTTGTGAGATATAATGTTAGACGGAATGCCGTGATTTTGTTTTATGTATCAAAGTTTCTGCCTACTATTCACAGGGGCGGGTAGAGAAATATTTTTAGGGTGAAAAAAAAAACAAACACAGACAAGGTGTCTGTCGGATGGAGCAATTGGTGTGGGCCAAGAAAGTGAAACCCTTATTAGCGTCTGCATTTTAACGTATCCATGGCATAATTTTAAACCATCTAACTGTAAAGAAAACATTCTTTAGGAAACGTTCCGGTTGCTTTTACATTTAGGAGGGCTCCGGACCCACACCACCACCACCCACTCCTTCCACCCCACCTCAATCTCCACCATCCCAAATTATTCCACCCCACTCTCAGTGGTACCGCCCCGATTCAGGTACAGTCGGTCAGTCACAACCAAAGGTGAGTTCAGTCGCCCATAAATCAGGGCGTTTTGTTCGAAGTCCTCTTCTAGCAGTGATTACGGGGATTCACAAAAGATAATACGTACTTGTGTACCTGGGTTCAAAGCAATTAGCTAAATCTCTTAAAATATTCATATTTTACCATTTTAAATATTTTAATTGCTTAGTTTCACTACAGACTAATTACCGTCAAGATCTCGATTTTAAAATGCGTCATTTACCTCGGAGGTTGTTAATGTTTCCTTCCATTAATATTGAGGTCATGCGGCATTAGCATTGAAATAACTTTGAATAAAATCGTTTCTTTCTGCAACAAGTTTTAAAACCCATCCTGATGAAGGAGACATACTTGGCAAACGTTTTATCATATTGATTGTACCATTTTAACAGAGCAAAATAGATTCTCAGTTTGAATGAAACTATATTACATTACAGTGAGCAAAATGTTAAGAAATTATGTATACAACACTTGCTTGGATAAAATACGACTTTCGCGTTCCTGCTGATTTGCGTTTTTCATACTTCCGCTTCTTATATTTTTGAAATGTTGTGTTTTAAATGTCTTATTTTATTGATGCCCCTTCTTAAATATACCCCTTAACCCTATTACAGGGGCCGCGGGGCGATAGTTCAAGCAACTCTGGTGTGTGTGTGTGTGTGTGTGTGTGTGTGTGTGTGTGTAGAGAGAGAGAGAGAGAGAGAGAGAGAGAGAGAGAGTAAATAAGTACGTGGAGAAAAGAAACAGTCTTTGGTAGCACCTACATTTTAATCTTCCTGTATGTATTCACGTGAACCATATTGTGCCATTAATACTATTTTGAATATACAGTACAGATCACATCTTAATATTTTCGTACTTTTTTCTTGTAGATTTGCTATTCTCTTTGAAAACGATACAGAGAAATGTCGATACAAAAGGCTGAATACTATTTTATTTTTATCACTCTTTTGCAGAGTAAAATATCAGTTTGGAAAGAGTAAGAGTTCATTATAGGTGGCAACATCTCTCTCTCTCTCTCTCTCTCTCTCTCTCTCTCTCTCTCTCTCTCTCTCTCTCTCTCTCTCTCAATGTTGTTCCAATTGATCCGACTAATTTCCTTTCGTTTGTTGACTGAATCGTTGGACGGTACATAATCTGTCCGTTGTGCTAGATCGCTTATATTAAGTACATTTAGTAGCATTTTATTTTGCGTTTTTGAAACGTAAATTTAAAATGGGAAAGTTAAACAGTTATCTATTCAATGTTATTCTTAATGCTTTTAAATCGTAAATTCACCAGCCAATACATTTACACAAATGTGAGAGGTATTTCGTCTGCTGGTACGGATAGTATTGTTCTTATTGATGAGTTATTCGTCTGCTTATACGGATAGTATAGTTCTTACGTTGATGAGTTAGTTGCAAGCACATGGTAAATTGCGCAAATTTGATGGATTTAAAAAATAACAGGTGCTGGCTTGGAATTTCGACATCCTCCAAAAGCTGAAGATAATTTAGTTGTCAAGATTTTTACTGTTAAGGAAATATAAATTATAAAATGTAACAAGTATCTCACAAGTGACAGAAAGGCGTTTAGTCGCGCCTCCCCCACTCCTCGGAACATTTGGACTGTTTATTTTCACATTCTTAATTCATTAATTATTTATAGAAATCAAATTTTACCGAGAGAGTTGTGCCTTTTTGGGTGAGGTGTATTCATGAATGTAGGTATACAGGTTTACTGAACTTTCTTTGGCGAACGTTCTTCTTGGGTTATGGGTGTATAAATAGTTGGTAAGCATTTCATGCCATTGTGTATCGTTGAGTATAATGTACAATATAATATTTCTCAGGCAAGTATTTGTCCAAGTTCCCTACTCTTCTTGCAGAAAGAATTTTCAACATTTGGTGTTTGTTTTCAACGCATTTACTGTCGCTCGTCCACAGTCGCTGATTAAACGATAAGCAGAAAATACTTAGAAAAATAACTAATTCAGAATGGCTGAGCAAAAGTGTAACGGTGAGATTACAGATAACACTCAACCGTCTTACACCAAGCGAAAGAGATCTGTGTGAAAGTTTGATGCTCCAGGGCCTCAAAACAGCAAACTACAATAAATACGTTAAAAGGCCGATAATGACAAGACATGGGGTGAAATGGTCGCGTAGTAATCGCCCGGGGTACTACTTTCAATCATAATGCAGGATAGGATTGATCGCATGTAAAATGAGTAATTAGACTCAAAAGACTGATAAAATTTGTTACAATTAAATGATAGCAAATGCAGCCTAGGGGCAAAAGCATATCAAGATTTGCATTCAGACGATTACAAATTATTTGCGAGGGATCGGTGCCCCTTGCGATATATACTATGAAAGATATACATGTGAGAAAGTTATGTAACAAATTAAGTTAAGAATAGCTAGCTATTCAGCATCAAAGCGGTTTGCTTTTGGTTTCGTCCATTTTTCCACGTGACAAGTTCTTATAAGCCGGACATTATGAAAGGGGTAGTGAATAACTTTTATCATAATATGAAGCATGCCTAGTTCTACAGCATTATGTATTCCTACCATTTAATAAAAAGTAATAATTACAGTTATAATTTTCCCCAGCTAGTGATTTTATTTTCTGGGTTTTTTTTTTTTGCACTTCCGTTTGTCCATTAATGGTTATTTTAATTTCACCTGTATTTAAGTAATGCTATACTTCAGTAACCCAAGCGAACAATACAGGTTAAATATTAACAATCTGTATTATTGCTACCTGTCCATCCTGTTCATTGCTGAAAAGCAATTATAAAACAAGTGGAAACACAAGTCTTTTAATTTCAACTATAGAAATGTCATATTGAGTCACAGTATTCAATTCCATGTTAATACTTTATATCATTACCCTATGTATTCTTGATATGGGTTCATATTCGGTGCAATACATTCTTATATGAAAACGCTTTCGTATCGTTTGTCCATGTAAAAGTGAGATACATTGGCCAGATGAATACCAATGACCACCGACGGACGCAACTGGTTCAGGTTTCTCATTCCGTTTCCTGATCATCTAAGATCTAATGTTCCGAGAATGAATAACTTCCTGTCTTTTCCATCCCCATCGGCGAATGTCAACATTTTACTGCCAGCGCGCGCAAATGCTAACTAAATCAGATGACAATCGTCGCGTGCATTTAATACACTTCTACACCATTGACGTTTATTTCCTTTATCAGGCAGGTGAATGTCTTTGATATGCCTGCAATTAGTTTGTAGCAATCTGAACGTGTGGCGTATTCTTCGAGATGTTCTGAGTGTCGTGCAGTTAAAGAAAATAATCCGGATATCCAGGTTTTTGACGAGCCAGATCGATCGTAAAAAAAACTGTTATTTAAGAAGAAACTTTTTCAATGAAGTAGAGTCATTTTCCCAAGAAATCTGCAATTACTTGCTGATACTTCCAATTACGCCATCGTTTTTTGTAATACTTTGGGTGTAGCTATATGACCCTAACATGTTGGAAACTCGTGCTTTGTGATATTTTCTACAATTGCAGGATTTCATTGAAAGAAAACCGGCACGTGCCAGATGCTTTATAGAATAGTTTTTAATGTTACTCATTCTTCCTTAACGCCACTGTAACCTGTGATATCGAGCACTTTTCTTACAGTACCTTGCTAAATGATAGCCGTGACGCTTGCGCATTGTATTGAGAAGCGGAAATGTGTCGTCGGCGTACAAAGACCTTATTCATTCATATTACAGACTAGCTTCCAATGCACGCACATACATACATACATACATACATACATACATACATACATACATACATACGACAACTGATTTCACAATATTCATGTTTTCCGATTGCTTCCTATTATTGCTCATATTCATCCGTCTTTAATTTGTTGAATTTTCTTTCATTTTAATTTTTGTAATTGCCTTATGGACAGTTTAAATCTGTAAATACATAAAACGTCCTGAAAATCAGCACGTTGTTTAATCAATATATTTACTATCGATAATACATCTGCTTTGACTCAATTTTTTTTTAAAGTGACGATCTGTGATCTTTCAAATTGGACTCATAGAATGTCGTTTATTACCGTTTTGAAAAATGCTCAGAAGGAAATGGCTTTCTTGAGGGGCTAATACCAATTGATGCTGAATCTTAGCCTAAATTGGTCTTAAATTACCTCCAAATAAAGGCATTGTGCATGTCGAACAGTTACCATAAATAAATTAAGGAACATGTCACCGAGACATCGCCATCGGGAACCTAATTTTATCGGAAAAATTGGAAGGCGATAGGAATATTAGTAACTTATCAATCAAGCAGGTCGTGTTTAGTAGTCAGCGATTACAAGATGTCTAATCAGCCAGTTAACGTTTAACCTTCCAAACGTCAGATTGATTAATAATCATTAATCTCATGATTAATCACCAGTGATGTAATTGATATATCCATGTCTGTGTCATTTAGGACATGAAGCAAGACCCAATCCCAGATAAAATAGTCAGGCTGATACGAGAATCCATTTACTGCCTAATCACCTTCCTCGGCAATCGACCACCGACAGAAGTTAAAATATAACGGCACAACCAGTCCAAAAAGTCACGTGTCTGAGGAAGTGTTATTCAAGGTCATGAACAGCAAAATAATTAAAGAAATGGGCTTCAGTTAAAGTGCCGATATGTCTGAGGGCCATTTTCTTTGTTCTCCTGGTGACGATAGTTTCTACTGTAAAGTTTAATTTTTTTACCACTAAATTAAAAAAACCCACACCAAATACAAAAACAAGAACATGACTAAAAGCAATAAAACATCGTCAATATGCAGGTTCCAAAAAGAAATAATTTCATTTTCCACAAATTTGGATGTATATATCAAGAATAAGTAACAAGAAATGCAACCTGCAAATAAATATTCAGAAGTTTATATCAATTTTAGTTTTAAGTTAGTTGGTGGCAAGAGTGGTGTGCAAAAAGGAGAAATTGTAAAATAATTTATTAGTGGTGGAGTCTGCGATGAAACTGTTGTTTCAACCATTTTATCCTTTTTATCCAAAGCAAGAGAAAATAATTTCTCTGTTTCATCATTATTTTCAAAAATGTAATCGGCAAAACGACTTAAACTATAATTTTGGGTTGAATATAGCAAAATAATATCCATGACTATTCATAAAAGTAGACAAATGTAAAGCACTCATATCTGTTCTTTCAAAATTAATAAATGAAACTGTTGCACGGATGGATTAGTTTTAAAATCATAAACTGGAATCTGAAATGCCGGCCCGTGCTCTCCAGAGTATAGCTTTCCCCATTCTATTTAGTCTTTAGATTATTTGATTGAATTTCCCCTATTGCACATGTTTTACCCATATTATGTTTTCTTTTAATTTGGACCCGGTTGTTTTTATTTGGGCTCCTTTATTATTCTCAAGACGAGCATTGCTTTGAAATTTAATTATGTACAAAAGAAAGTGACGCAACTTAAGAAGCAAAATTTGCATTTCACCGTGTGATATGATATGCTATGATGTGTGTGTGTGATGTGTGTGTGTGTGTGTGTGTGTGTGTGTGTGTGTGTGTGTGTGTGTGTGATGTAAAAGAATTTATTTTTAAGATTGTCGAAATATGAAGTGATGAGTAGTTCCAAGAGGATTGTCAATAGAATGTTGGAGATAAATTAAAAGGAGTTAACCTTCAATAGTTGGTGAAAATTTCAACCATATATAAAGTTTAACTGCGATTAATTCTCCTGCTGTTGTTTCATCTATTTTTAAATTACCATGGAACACGGAATTCTCAATCTTGACTCATTGGAGACTCGGCTCAGTCTTGACTCATTGGAGACTCGGCTCTCACTGATTATATTATTTCAAACTAAGCTCAGTTTATATTTGATTGAGGAGTACACAAATACACACGCACGCAGGCGCACTGGCACTAGGTTATAAGCTGATAATACATAATGTGGAGATAAGAAATAAACATGAAGCATATATTAGACTAAAGCCTTTTAAACTATATTGTTAAACCTCGCTAATAAAAGATCCACAGGCATTAACATCTACCAGTCCATGCTCAAGAACGTATAGCCCCCCTATTATTTTCTAAGAGCCATGCACACATAATTAATTTTTCATTAGCAACAGACACAATTCCAAATATATGAAAAAACGCACGTATTTCAGTATTTTTTAATGAAAGGTTGTAGATCATATCTAGATAAATCTCGCCCAATATCTGAACCGTCAGTACTGCCCAAATGTTTCAGAGTGAATTGTTCTCAGCTCTGCTTTTATTTAACGGATAATAATCTCTTATCCTACGTCGTCTGGTTGTAGGAAGGGACACTCACTTGAATTGTGACTTCTTAAATGAATTAGGATCTCCTAATATTAAATATACATTATCATCAGTACAGAAGTTTCGTCAAGATCAATCCTGGGGCCGCTTTTGTTTGTTATTTACGTAAATGATTTACCTATTTTCCTTAAAGAAGAAGCGAATGATTTTTGTTACTTTCCTGATACAAATGGGTGTGAACACGATAATTTCTGCAGCCAGAGCTCAGACGAAGGCATGGAACGACTTCCCACTAGATATACATGCCACTATAAACTTTTAAGCTTTCAGTAAAGAAAAGAAAAACAAAACAAAAAACAAACAAACAACAGGTCCAGATTGTAAGAGTTTTAAAGATCTAATATGGAGGCTACTGTTTTGTTTTGAAGTTATTCTTTAACTTTAAAGATCTGACAATCCTTATTCGTTGTTATTATAAACTTATATTGCATATTTGTGACTAACTTCGTTTAAAAACATGACCATCACAAACGTCGCCGCTGCTATTAGCCTGCCCTTGATGTGTGACGAATAGCTAGAAGAAAGAACTCGATAACGTAGAGATTGTAGTGTAGGGACTAATGCGATCAGTTTTAAGTCGAATAATCCTATCAAATTTAAGAAATTGAAATTACTGCTGCATCGACCGTCAATATGGCCATCGATAGATTTGTGGAGAAAGATAAAAAAAATCACATCTACTGGAAAATTTTTTAAAATAATGTGAATTAAAATAACAGCTGTGTATTTTAATTTTTTTTAAGGCACATTAAGAAAAGAAATACATCAGATCCCCATTTTTAATCTAATTTATCGACAATACTATTGGAAAATTAACTGCAGTTCTTTGAAATGTTACATGGGGGACCACTGTAAACCCAACCTCAACGTAATACTTCGTTGTATTTGATATTTGCTGCTCTTCGTACACCATCACAAAACAAAAAAAGGAAACGTTTCATGAACACGTTTCTACGTTTTTTTTAATCACAATTTGTGACTATATACTGCAAAAAATCCTATGTTTTTATTTGAAATGACCGTTGAATCAGTATACTTCAACATTAGCAGATGGTAGACTCGTTTTAGAATGACGTCACACATAATAGCAAACCGAGACTTAGTCAAGGGAGGCAATGTGGCAGGTAATTTTGGATAATCTAACCCTTAATTAACTGCAAATTTCAGAAATTCTTATAGAGCAAATTTTTCCGGACAAACGGATTTTTTTGTATCGCTATATATTTGTTCTACAAAAGGCAGGAATAATAGATAATGTATTAACCTTTAGGGGATTCATTTCAATGTTTATATCCTACGATAAATAGTTTGTCATGATTTAATTGCTCTTACCATTTTAGTTATTTTATTTATTCGTTTTATGTCATGTATTTGATATGTCAACATGTTTCAGTATTTACTTGTCTATGTGTTTTTGTCTTGCATCATACCTGCTTCATGCACGCAGTATCCTAATGTTTAATGTTGCTTTTAATTTCTTAATATGCCTCAACAACCTTTGCCCCTAAGTGATAGTATACTACAATATTACCGATTATGCCTAATATTTGCTTATCTAACGATTTAAGTCCTTTCTTTACGCCCAGATAATTTAACTCCTCGTCTTTTTTAAACCCTTTCTCGTCTACGTTAACGTCATAATCCATATGATTGAGAACTTTTGTTAAGTAAGATGAAGATGATATCTTTTTATGGCTTGTTTGCTAAGCAGGAAGTATATCGGAAATAATCTTGGACGGCTTTGTTCATTGCTGCCACCTATCGGTTTAAAGGGAAGATAACTGGCTACGATCCTAATTGTCCCCTTATTTTATATTCAGTATGATCTTTTTCATGTAGTTTTGTCATAACATGCTTCATTTTTATATATACTTATTTTTATCGAACCTTTGAAAAACGTACTTCACTATTGACAAGGTCTCAATACAAAATTTATCCTTTTCACATGTCAAATTCATTTTCTTTATCATCCCTATATAGCTTTATTACCTTGTTATTGGTTACTGTACATAGCTAAATGAAAATTAAAAGAACTTCTATTTGAGATCAAATTCACTTAGTGAAGGGTAATCCAGGAATCAAATAGAATACTTAATCAAAAATATTTAAATAAATGGTTGAAAGGACGTTATATATATATGTTTCGTCTGTATGTCTGTATTTTATTCTAAAACGCAGACGTTATTTCTCCATGAAGCGTCTTCGCGAGATAAAATAAATAAATAAATT
>JAECUM010095837.1:0-18167 GCA_016617855.1 Megalonaias nervosa | reverse complement strand
AAAAAAAAAAAAAAAAAAAAAAAAAAAAATTGGGAACTATACTTCGAGTCAACTAAAAGAACAAAAAAAAACAAAACATGAATCACACCTATGAAATGAATACAACTAAAGAGCTTAACAAGTTTATTATCTCTGCAGAAATACATAAACTACTGAAATTGAAACTCCAATAAATTATTTAAGATAATAATAATTGAATTGTCCTCCTGAAATGCAATTATTGTGTTAATTTGACATTAAATGGGCTATTCTGCATCACTCCTACTGTCTACTCCAAAAACAACACTAAACATTGTTATACACAGGTATAAATACTTGTAGCGAAAAAAGTAAATTAACCTTCAGAAAATGACTTTCTGCGCCAAACGGCTGAAAGCTACAGATAGGTCTCAATAACTCACACTTAGTAAATCGTTTGCGAATACACCCACTGGCCGAGCCGGTCGGGTGGTTTTCGGTTCCTGGTTGTACGTCTTTCCGGTTGCTATCCTGAGACTTCGCGTGACACCTGTGGTGCCGGAGGACCTTGGACTAACCTCACCGACTGATGGTCTGGGTCTCTCTCTAATATGGTCGGGCTTCGAACTGACCTTTCAGTAGACATCTCTGGGGAACTGAACTGTTATACTCTCATGCGAGACATGAGAGGGAGTAGAAAATGACTTGTGAATTCGTTTAAACTACTTCCATATTGTCTAGACCAACTATTTTAAAAGTTTACGCTCTCAAGAGGCTGGCTAATGTGGGAATCAATATCAGATGGATATCCACTATCAGAAGAAGTTCGTGTAAAGTGTCTACGGGGTTGAACAGTCTCCTTCTCTCACCCAACGGTCAGAACTCGAAGATTTAAAGCTCCACTCTGAAAGGGTAGCTTTTGGTACACCGGGTTATTTCTGAACCGGTTTCCTGGAGACTGGATCACAAGGAAGATGGTCAAAGAGCAAAAGCTTATTACGATGCATGTTTGCACAGATTTTGAACACTCGACCGTTTTACCCTGTAAAACCATCAGTCGGTGAGGTTAGTCCAAGGTCCTCCGGCAGATCTAAATTGGGGATTGATATCACCTGATATTCGTTCTTGGGCCATTGGTCGGCTAATTTCTGTTTCTCATTTAGTCCAACACTGCACACTAGGACTCGGTTCCCTACTTCATGTTTGGACTCTAGGACCTTCTTATCGTACTGGACCTTGTTCATAGCATGGCTATTGCTCGACTCCCTCACCGCGGCTGTGTTAGCGAATCGTAGGCGGTCTTTTAGTTTTTCCGCGTATGTATGAGGCTCTGCAGCAGCCTCGCCACAATCCTGTGTAGTGCCCGAAAACCGAAAACCGAGGGTGCCACCTAAACATACGAAAATGGGGCGAAACTCCAGTGGAATCATTTTCATTATATGTTTGGTGAATTGGTTCAATGTAAGACTTCCAATCTTGTTTTTGCTCTTCGTCCAATGTATCTAGCATTTTTTAAGAGTGTTCCATTGAAGCGTTCGCAGGCAACGTTTCTCTGGAGGTGAAATAAAGAGGAGCAAAACTTCTGTATGTTTGCTAATTTGCAGAGCTCCTTTACAACCCTACCTTCGAAATTACGTCCCTGATCACTGTGAATCCTTGCCGTAAAACTGTAATATCGAAAAAAGTGCTTATGAAGGGCTTTAGCAGTAGTGTGAGCCATCAGGTTCGGGCAAGGAACAGCCTGGGCATATCTGTGAAATGATCAGTTATCAAGAAGATATTCTCAAACCCTCCCTTTGACCGCTCAGAGACAAACAGTCTATGCGGACGAGCTCCATAGGGCGAGAGGTATGAATTGGGGTTAATTCAGTCATTGCCCTAACCGGAGTCTTTCTGCGTATACACCAATCACAAGACTCCACCTTGTGATTCATGTCCTTCTCCAGAGCAGGCCAATTAAACCTTTGCCTAACTAACCAGAGTCTTCTCTTTGCCTTGATGGCCCTTATCTTTATGGATACATTTCAAGGCTATGCTACAGTATGATTGTGGAAACACAAGCCGTCTGTTTCACTAGCCATCATGAGAAGTGGTTCTATATACAACGCCGTTTTCAACTAGGTTCCATTCACACAGACGCATTTTCTCTACGGAGATCCTCCTCCCTGGGCCGAAAACCCTTACTCTTGACGTCAAAAGTTTTGCCAATGTATTATAGGTCAACTGTTCCCTGTCCCACTTAATGTTATTACAATGTTCATAGAAAAATATCTCGTCGGCCGAATGAGCCGCCGAATCATCCAAAACACTCTTAATCAAGGGTACATAAACAGTGGCTGCATGGCAAATGGCTTCCACCACGTCCGAGAACATTCCAGGTAAACGTGAGAGACTGTCGGCGTCAACGTTATTTTTCCCAGCTCTATACCTGATGGAAAATAATCGTAGTTTGCTAGAGCTGCAACCCATTTAAGGTCTGCAACGTCAAGTTTTGCCCTCGAAAGGATGTATGTCAACGGGTAACTATCCGTGACCACCTCGAAGGAGGAACAGAAAAAATAGTAATATAATTTATCCGTCACAGCCCATTTCAATACCACAAAACTTGAGCTTATGAGCTGGATAACTCCGTTTTCAATTGTAGAAAAACAATTTTGCTAGTGCTTTACTGAGAATACCTATCTTATCTACTGTAATGGTACTACCGTGACCGATCTATGTTAGCCCCAGTGGCATTCGAATTCACCAGATTCTACTCTTAAGATCACTACCATCACATTTATTCACTACTCCATTTCTAATCTAAATCAGAACGAATTAGAGAATGGTCAAGCATCTTCAAAAATTTCTCATAATAAAATGTCCTAAGAGTGACGGCTGTTGGAACTTTCCTGGAGTTTTAGAGATGAATCTGGTGCTATGAAGTGCAAGATTTGCTGTGACTGAAATAGTCAAACAAACTTTGCAAAGTCGGGCTAGATGACTTTAAACAACAGCTCTATTTCATTAGGTTGGTTTTTTTGCATCAGATGGTGCTAATGATATAGTTGGGAGGTTACATACTATGGTAGCACAGCGTAAAGGAATAAACCCACATGTTCTCACTATTCACTGTGCTACTCCCTGCCTCGCCATTTCTGATTACTATAGTGCAAAAAAGAGCAAAGCCATAATTGATATTCAAGCCATTATAAATATGATGTACACTTTTTATGAATATTCTGCTATAAGATATAAGAGAATTAGAAATCTAAAAACTATCGTGAGAATTCATGTAAAAAATAACTTTAAGAATCCAAGTAATGTGAGGTGATTATGTTTACAAAAACTTCTTGAAACCATTAGCCAGGGCTGGTCTGTCCTTGTCCTAGTTCTAGAATATGAATGAGAGAAATTAAATTCCTGAGGTCAAATGACTTTTAAAGAAAGTGAAAACATATTCATTTGCTGCATTTTGTTGTATTGTTCATGTTATATTGCCTTTACCAAAACTCTTGCAAATTTCTTCAAATCTATGTATTATGTGTAGGTCACATGAGTACACTGCTTCAAGTAACATGGGACACTATTAGTGCTATGAGGCAGGTCAATGGGTCGTTTGTTAAAGAATGTGAGGACCACTTACAGCAATGATGTGTCGTTTTACGTGGCACTGTGTTAAAGACAACACGGGCAGTGAAGAAGGGTTGTAAGAATTTGAAAGTTAATTATATCAATGCTGTAGTGCATGTTATTCAAAACAAACTGACTCGGACATTTGTTGGTCTCTTGGGGTCACTGAATGACATCTTGAATCTAATTAGGTTCCCCAAAGATATGGTATGGATGGCCCAATATAGCCATGTTCAGCTTCGGCAATTAGTTGAGGTCTATGTCACGCTTATTCAGATTAGGAAAAAACAAAGTTATAGCTAGCAACATAATGAAATGGGATTTTTTTCCTGTTTGATTACATTTTAACTGTCGCAGATAATTGCCACTTGCAAAACATTGCTTTCAATGAAGGAAGAGTTCCCTGATTACAATACTTTGGCAGAAATCATGCTGACCATTCACATTATATATGTTCCTGTGAAAAGGGATTCATTCAAGGAAATATAGTGAAAAATAAGCTCAGAAATACGCTAGAGAAAGGTTGTCTAACAAAATAATAAAAGTGGCAAAGAAAATGAAGCAAGAAATCGCCACCCAAGTAGTTGAATAGTTGAGTATTATAATAAAGTCATGAAAAGAATGAAACTGAATTACATGTTTGTGCATGTTCAGCATGTGTCACATCTGACACTGCTATAAAGAAGGGATCAAAGAAAAATAAAATATATTGGAAATTTCTTTATTTTCTTTTCATAATATTATTCATATCAAATTATTCTGTATAAATATCTTTCCTGGCATCGAGCACATTTACACCTGTGACATTTTCATTCTCTTTTCTCTACTCCCTAAATATATGAAAACCTCAGAGTATTCCAGCTGTTTAAAGCCCTGAATTAACGTCCAAGTCTTATTCAGAAATGAAATGTAAAAACAGAAAAAAAATGTTTAACCATTAACCCTGACAGTGCCAATCGTGCCAATGCATAGTTTATAACCAAACTTGCAAAAGTATGTTGCCTTTAAAATGAAAACAATCCGCAAATGGACAAGATTGTCATCAAAGATTGAGAGATGGGGATGGTTCACAACTCTCCAATCAACTAATAGGCACCTTTTTATCTTTCATGTTTTTTAACAAAATAATACTTTGCCATGCTTATTATTTGATTATAATGATATACATATTGGCAGCCATTGATATCAGTGATCTTGAGCAAAAAAATGAAGGGGCTATTTAAATGATGTACTGTTAATTTAGGCACTTAAAAAAGGGTGTTGAAAATATATGAATAAATGAATAAACAAATAAATAAATAATAATAATTTACTTTTTACAAAATTACAATAATACACTGAAGTCAAGCTATTGAAAAATCATTTAAAATAGTATTTAAGATTATATATGGAACAAGTGAAATAGATCTGCTTAACAATCTCCTTTATTTTAACTAGTAGTAGTAGTAGTAGTAGTAGTAGTAGTAGTGGTAGTAGTAGTAGTAGTAGTAGTGGTAGTAGTAGTAGTAGTAGTAGTAATAGTGGTAGTAGTGGTAGTAGTAGTAGTGGTAGTAGTGGTAGTAGTAGTAGTAGTAGTGGTAGTAGTAGTGGTAGTAGTGGTAGTAGTAGTAGTAGTAGTGATAGTAGTAGTAGTGGTAGTAGTGGTATTAGTAGTAGTACTATTAGTGGTAGTAGTGGTAGTGGTAGTAGTGGTAGTATTGGTAGTAGTGGTAGTGGTAGTAGTAGTAGTAGTAGTAGCAGTAGTAGTAGTAGTAGTAGTAGCAGTAGTAGTAGTAGTAGTAGTAGTGGTAGTAGTAGTAGTAGTAGTAGTAGTAGTAGTAGTAGTGGTAGTAGTAGTAGTAGTAGCAGTGGTATCTAAATATGCTTGCTTGCATTTCTTTATATTCAAAAGTTGATCACATTCATTTGTAGGCAAAACATTCATTGCTTTGTGTTTTTTGTTGACACTGACTTCCAAAGTCAAAGCCGATGCATATAATGTTAGTCACATGCGGCACTCGAAGGTTCCCATAATGTTCTTTGCTGTTTCAGTGAACTAGTCGAGAACTCGTGTCGAGACGAACATGGCTGATTACATGTACACGGAACATTCTTTTCAGCATGTACAGGATGGATGGTATTGCGCTGTATGTCAGTACAATCATGTTAAATATTGCGTGCACGAAATGAATTCAGTAAGAAACAGATTCGTATATTATTCGCGACGTTGTGCGAACGAACTATAGTACATTTTTCTTAACAATGTACTGCCATTTACTCGCACACCTTTTACGGGCAGATACTCTGATGCACACTTTGGAGGAACCTTTACAGAATTATATTATCAAATAATAACCTACTTGTAAGTTATAAACAAGAGGTAATGACGATGTACAGTACTTATCAAGTCACTCTTTCTTTGACTATTCTGAACGATATCAAAGGCGGTTGGCTTTGCAATGTGGCAAGAACGATAGAGGTTATTCAAGCTAGTTCCCCATGCTATATATGTCTAACTTGCAACATGCAATGCTCTGAAAATTTTAGACTAATTTGCACTGGTACATTTGAGATAGGAATATTCTATTTCTCCGGAAGGTCATAAGCGCGTTATGGATTTTTTTTGCATGCGAAATGGAATCAAACAAATATTCTTCTCAATGTATACTGTTATAATCAATTACATAGAAGTGAATATTGTCTTTGCTATAATTGTAATCCAGACACTTTTTTGACACATTTTGCCAACTATGTAATGCTCCTTTACTTAAATCTTTATGGAAGCATAATTTATTTTAATCCTAATCGGTAAATCCAGTAATCGCTTTCAGCATTGTTGAGTATTAATTACTATTGCAAACTGGAAAATTAGCATGCGAAACGAAGCATTAACAATCAATAGTTGCTGATTCTTAAGCTAGTCAATCAGTAAAATCATGTCTTATGTATATGTAATTAAATTGCTTGTGTGTTAGTTTTAAAATTCTTTTTTATTTTAATTTCGTTTCATTACATTTTATTGTAATGATTTTTTTTCACGGGATTTCGATATTTTTTATAGTAAATTCAGTTTGTTTAGAATGTAAAAATATTACATTAGCACTATTTTTAGCTCACTCTGGTTCATAGATTTTGTAAACGTCGAGTTAAAACGATCGGTTGTTACCAGGGTCATTTTCTGATTGCATGATGGCTCTAATTTGTAAACAACTTTTTTATTTGAATTTTATAAGAAGATTCGCTAAGTTCTTCCATGGCGGACGTGCCTACCGGTTGTGCGCTTCTATTGCGATATTCAAATAAGTATCGCGTAGCCCGTCATGTGAAGCACTATGTGATCTAAAATCGAGGCTTAAAACAGCCATTTTTTACTAGTTCGAGTGAGTTGTATTTTAAACCTTGAAGGCTCAAGAGGTTTTAATTGCTGTTGCCAGTTTGTTTTTGAAGTTCATCTATTTTTTGGAATTTAATAATGTATTCTCTAGAAAACGAAACAAGTGTCCTTTTTTATAAAAAGTTCCTGGACAAAGAAATTCAGTTGAAATTTATTCGGGAATTCTATACGGAGATATAAAGTGTGATTCATTCGAGGATCTGTCAGTACAGACATCATCTGACGTCATCGCCTCCATATTGGAATTACATCGAGATTCGAACCCGGATTCAATTAGAATTATTTTGTGATAGGACTTATATTTTTCAATCTTAGGATTAAATTTTAGATTATATTCACAAACTGTAAGTCCTATTTCCAATTTTTACATTATTTTCTAGGGAAATAAATTATTTTGCAAAAATGTACAAAGCTTGTTGGCTTCATTCTTTTCTCTTGTTATTTTTGTACGAGCCGACACGAAACACATGAAAGATAAAAAATATTTAAGTGTAAGGTAAAATATTTTATTTCAAGTTTTCCTAATTGTTAAAAATGTAAATCCTTAAGGCGAAGTGGAATTTGGGCATGTGAAATGGAACAGTGTCTGTGAAAGTGAGTATCATAAAACACAAATCATTTATTGTTATTAATATTTTGAACAGATATATTTACAATTGTGTATCCATTCGTTACACAAAATGTAGATTGTAAAGACTTTTGTGCGAAATGTCGATGACTCGTACTCAAATTGTTATCATAATTCCTCTTTTCATTAAATTCTGGAAAAGAAAAACTTTTAAATCAAAGAAATTGTTACCTAACTAATTTAAACATTAAACATACTTGATAGTGAAAAAACCCTCACTTGTCACGTAATCTTTTGCTCAGAATTGGAAATCGTTCTAGGAAACAATTGTTTTAATATACTTCATGTTACTACGTATTCCTATTTCATTCTATGAAATCCATAATGTAAGCAATAGTTTAATTACTTGTTAATGCAAAAGGCAAACTGTCATCATATTCAATCCTGCTGCATATTTTTGTGTAGGAAACTGAAAAGTTATTTTTTAATTGTTGGCTATAGCACACAAACTGGAGACCTGGCTTGATGATGTTTCTCTCATTAATGACACTGAAGTGGCAACGATCCTGGTCAATGGATAGAAATCATGTCAGTTAAATGAGTATGTCAGACTGCACCTATAACACCTTTGAGGACGTTATACGTTACAGGCGACTTTGATAACTGTTATGGAGTGAAGGATTTGAAATTCACAGACAATCTTCAGGTCAGTGGTAGAAAACTGGACAGTATGTGCTAGGGCTATGTGTCCCTTAAAGACAGACTATCCTACCCAATCTACAGGATCTGTAAATATGGGAAGAAAGTTAGTTGTACACAAGCATTGATGATACTGTCAGTTGTGGGATGTGATCCCCACTCCTTATGGTGCTATGGTTATCGTTCTCTGGAGATGATCGACCACGGTGTTATTGCCCGGATCGAGTAAACAATTAAATAAAATATGAAATTAAAGGATGGAATAACAGATCTTGATCGGAATATAAAATAGAACAACACGAGCCACCGTATGTAAAATATAACAATTTAATCAATTACGTAAACAAAATAAACTTTAACATGACATCTGAATGATTCACTTTCCCTTAGAAATAGAGTTACACGATTTATGCGAAATTCAATTAGCCGTCCTGTTATAAAATAAAAAGAATTTCATCATAGAATCGAGTGAATGATCGAACTCGAATTGCCGTCACGTCAGCATAACCTAGTTGTTTCCGGTCCTTCCAAATCACTGTTGGTAACAGGTCAATGTTGCCGTATTTCTTTTCCTTTTCTTTCTTTCTTTCTTTCTTTCTTTCTTTCTTTCTCTCCCCCCCCCCCTCTCTCTCTCTCTCTCTCTCTCTCTCTCTCTCTCTCTCTCTCTCTCTCTTCTCTTCTCATCCTAACTTGGTTGTAGACTGCGCCATTTTCCACAGTGCATTACAGGTATGGAGCTAGTTTCTTCCATTCAAATAAATATAATACGCACCTTAAATATTTGTCAGTTTGTTTTCTTTCTGGTATCGAAAAATGTTCCCACTCCTTTTACGACAGATATGTGCCATTTCGAGACTCGCTCTTTCTACACAGCTGAGTCTCTCCGGTTATGGGTCTCTCAATTCATCCAGATATCCGTCACTTGAACGATTTAATGAGAAGTACTTGTTATTTCTCGGATCTTCTCAGACATCCCCTTCGGCAAAAAAAAAACAAACTTGGACTGGCGACTTTCGCAAGGGATATTACTTGAAACATTGAATTTCGTTGGGAAACACACTCCCTTGTTTACCATAGCTAATCAGGATTAACTTTCTATAACCGCCAAAATGTTAACACCCCCATCGTAGTCAGAATAATTCTCTGTAGTCCGCCTTGGAGAATTTCATTTTATGACACCTATTTACTATATCTGGATGGAGAGTTTGGGCAAAATACAATTTTAAATATGACTAATTATATAACGAGAACTATGCTAGCACATTGCCAAATAATCAGGATAAAAAGGTAATCTGCACCACTTTTCTATCAAAATTTTTTAAACAATATTAAGAAATGTATCCCCAGCATCACTAGGGGGACCTCTTTGGTGGATGGTACCTGGTACATCGCCCTCTTAGGGTCGGTTCTAGCCATTGCGCGGCTAGGATTCCTCCCTCACATGCGGGGCGTACGGGGATTCTGGAGTTTTTAACTGAAAATTACTATTACACAAATTAGAAGGGTTTTTGTATATCTCCTTAGCATCTATCTAATTAATAACAACTAGCATTACATACAAAAAGGGAAACCAAGTCTGCAAATCTTAATAACTAATGTACAATATCCCTTTCTTCCTTTTTTTTCTTCTCTCTCTCTCTCTCTCTCTCTCTCTCTCTCTCTCTCTCTCTCTCTCTCTCTCTCTTCAGATAGGTACACAAAAGAATTACAGATGGGATACAAGGGACCTGCGTACCGGGAGAAGTATGGTAAGTAGATACCACAGGGCTATGTCACATGGGACCACGCGAAGTGAACAGGCCTGTGGAGAAGTTCTAGGAAGCCCCGGTTGCAGCACATGGACAGACAACACAAGGATATATGGGATACAAAAATATAATGCTAACCCTAACCCATGGTTTCCCGAATAAAAATACACACATACAAACAAAATTACGGACAGAATCTTTTTACTATATGTTTGAGTTTTGGCCTTTATCAAGTATGACTTGGAATACTACTGTAAAAAAAAAACATCTACATTAATTAATGTGGATGTTTTATATGGTGGCGACACACAAGGCAATGTCCAAAGATAAGGAGTAGCAAGATGATGAATAAAGGTAATGCGTCTGCTATATAGGGCATAGCCAGAGTACCCTCGAATTGTTGAGCAAGAGAATGAGAAACCTCCGAACAATGTATAATAAGAACAAAAATTAGGCTTTGTTTTCAATTTTGAAGCACCTAGAATTGTTTCTCATTATGGAAATACCTAGGAAAATTTAAACCCAAAAGGAAAACTTTTTCAAAAGAACAAATATTGTTTTGTTTTTTTTTTTTTTTTTTTTTTTTTTTTGGGGGGGGGGGTCAATAAATAAATAAATTATGAATAGACAACCAGGGAACAATTTGACGTATTCCGTCCTTACAAGAATATCTATAGCACACAAACAATATAGCAAATACATATATAGCAAATACAGGACTTAGGATATCCTTGGCAAAGATCACCACAAAAAAAAATGTCAGCTGAAGGAAATTCGCCTCAGACAAAAATCTCTGGTCTGATGAACAACCCCTTAGATAGAGGAACCAGCCTGGGTTCCTCAACACTATGAAATACCCCACTTAGAAAAAATATTTAAATAAACGTTTTCTCAAAATTCTGTTTAATTAAAATACACAACACTACAGACCTTAGGGGGTGCACCAATACATAAAAACCTTTTATTTTTTCTGCAATGGGGGGCATCTGTCTGGTGCCCCCCCCCCGAAAAGCAATACATTAAACGACTGCCAACCAATGGCTTTTCTTGAGTGCGTTTTACGGCCGCATGAAACACTTTTTGACAGAAAATCCAAATGCGCATATTTTCATAATACCGTTGCATGGTAGGACATTAATGAATAGGGCATTTTCTCTGATATATCTTGCATCCAACAGCCTAGACCAGGATCTGCTGACGGTAGTCTGCATTTTGAACACAATGGACCAGTTAGTAAGTGACTGAATCAACACTAAACAACAACCAGCATTGTAACAGTAGTGTACATTTTCAACAAAATGGACAGGTTAGAAAGTGATTGAATTAACACTTAACAACAATCGGAATTGTGCCAGTAGTGTACTTTTGAACACTATGGACCGTTTAGTTGTTGTTGTTGTTGTTGTGCGGCTTAACGCCATTTTTCAGCACACGATAGGCTATACATGGCGGCCAGTATTAATGGTGGAGGAAGAAACCTGGGAAATCCGCGGAAAGAACCACCGACCCACGAGAAGCTACTGGCAAGCTTTCTCACATATCCACATTCGCCGAATCTTAGACTCGAACCCACGCAGACAGAGGTGAGATGGCAGCGATCCGTAACGGAGAGCGCTTTAGACCACTCGGCCACTCGGGGCCCCGGACCGTTTAGTAAGTGACTGAATTAACACCAAACTTGAATCGTGACTGTAGTGTACATTGTGCACACTATGAACCAGTTAGTCAGTGATTAAACTATAAACAGAATTGTGGCTTCTGCCCATTTTATCTTTAATAAATCTTAATTGAAATCCCTGTACAAAACAAGCAAAGGGCTCAAACTGTACACTACTTTAAAATTATTAAACCAAACACAGTATGAAGGCTTACATTGTCTAAAAAAAAAACCAACCCAAAATATCGTCTGCAAGTAATACAATTAATTTTACAGAGTTACTAACTGGGGCTGTTCAGTATAATATATGTCATTGTACCTACACCACAAACACAATCTATGACATATGTAATGTTTCAAATATAAATCCAGTATGTATACGTGTATGCGTGTGTGAGGATGTGTATTATATATTCAAGGTAATGAAGTATAGGATTTTCTGGAAAAGAAAAGCATTGGATACTTTTCAACCAGATTTTTAAAAAAAAAAACGTGCAATGGGGAGAGTTAACGGAGCACTAAAAACTGTAGTGTGAAGATATTTCATTTAAATTAATAGCAGAAAATGGACTTGACATTCTACCAAAGGTCATTGGCGAATACAGCAATACTCATCACAGACCAATAGACATGGTTAAACTCGAAGCTAAGGCGATCAATCAGCCCCACGCCTGTAATGTTACTAACTGAAATCGTCCATCAGTATCAACACAGATTTGAGGTTTGATTTATCAGACTAGGTTGAAGCAAGCAAGGAAGAAAACAAAGAAAAAGTTTGGACAAACCTATTTGGTTGTTTGATAGACGATACATCTGGAGCACTGAAGTTTAAAATTCGAGAAACAGTTTAAATCATGAATTTTGACATTCGAAATAAGTTTTGAAAAGGACTTTCTTCCTAAATTTACTGAGAAAATATTTAATATCAGGAAATTAAGTGGTTCGCAAACTGAAAAAGACTTGAAGAAAAAGGGACACGAGGACATATTTTACGAATAAAACTTGTCAATATATTACAAAGAAAACTAAATATTTAAGTGCTGACGAGAGTTTAAGACAATACTTATGAATGATAAACTTGCAATGAAGAGAATTTGATGAATTGTTCAGCAGTTTGGAACTAAACGAAAACATTGTATACTGAAATAAATCAAGGAAGCATAATAATGCAAAAATCTCATTAAAGTGTGCACTAAGTTTCGGTGTTCTTAAATTCAGTTAATCTGTTTGTAACGTCTCCACACATAAGACATTACTTTAAAACCACGCTCCCACGCCGCAGCATCGACTGGTGCATTTGATTTGGCGAAGAGCGCATAGACGTCTATGCGTGAGTTTTCAAGGTCCCCCGCGAGCACAGTCAGGTTATTTGTGTCTGTGTTAATGACGCAGTTGATAAAAGTCTCGAGATGGCTTTGTTTGTGTACCAGGGAAGATCTCCATGTGGGGCGCTGGCTATTGAAACAGCAAAGCACCAAATGATATCTACAGGCAGGCTGTATTAAATGGGTTGTGTCTCCAATTATGCAAATAAGTGTATCTTCGATAATTTTGTCTAATGTAGTGTGCTGCTGGTTAGGTGAAGCCCCTTCAACGACTTCGTCTTTTGAGTAGAACTGCCAGTGTAAAAGAACAGGTGAATTCCCTTCAACGCGCTCAATAAATATGCAATATGTTTCACAGGCCCTAGTAAACAGAAGGTTGGTGTCAAATGGCTGGAATATATTATTATTGGTGACTTCGTACTTAACAAATGTCCGACACCTGCGCGGTTACAAGGCCCTGTAACAGCTTTTCCACGAATACTTCTATCCAAACGTTTGTTATACGGTTAGTGTCGCCGAGTCGATCCGTACAGGCTGGATCTCGATATTCGAACTGGGAAAGGTAAAGATATAAATATAAAGCGCTTTGATCCAAGTGAGCAATTCATTCCTTTTTGCAGAAATGAGCGCATTAGATGCGGGATATTTGCTTTTGTCGAACTCAGAACATGCTGAAGCATGAAAGCCGGTTTCGGCAAGGCTGGTGTTGAGCGGTGGGACAATGCCGACGTTGTTTTAAACCACGAGGCTAGCCGCGTCGAGCGGGCCTTTTGCTTGAGTATGGGTGTTGTCATCCAGACATGAACGTCTGAATGTGTCCTCTGGAATTGTTTGGGGTCTTTTTGCCGAAGGGTACGACCACACTGCCAAAAAGAAGTCACTACCTACAAATTAGCGCTGGAGGAAAGATAATGGTGCCTCAATCCAAGATGATGGCATTGTATTGTGCTCAAGGGACAATAGCACTGCGATTGACAGGTGACAACAAACCGGCTTAACAGTCTTTACTTGAACCATTAGCTTGATGAAGGTCAGCGACAATGACTATGGATCGCGTCAACTCTGTCTGTGAAGATACAAAATTAATTCAGGAAGCAGCCAGACAAGGCCTTAAGAGTCAAAGTGGAGAAGATGGGACGGCGTCCCCATGAGACGATGCCCACGGTTTATGAAGTGTCCAGGTTCATGATGCCGACTTCGTGCCCGTTCTGCCCCTGTAGGCCCGCCAGCTTGTTAAACATGTAGATACCGTAGAAGGGCTTAAGAGCTGGGCTATAGTTGAAAGTTCAAGGTCGAAGTTGCGTTTTGCCTTACAGGCGGCTTCGAGGAGTTATGGTTGGTTGTTCGCACCTTTGGAATCTGGGCGTCGCGCGTATCCAAGTACAACACGGTGGCGGGGTTTATCTAGCCCTTTAAGCATCACTTCCTTCATAGACGATGATATTGTCCTGGTTGCGGTCTAGGTCATCTAGTTCTCGAGTTAAACGTCACAGGGCGCCCAGTGGCGACACATGTTCAGTCCCTCGGAAGTTCGCCCATGGCCTCAGCCAGCAAATTTACCTCATCTAAAACGGCGACGGTGTTGATCTGCTGCATGATGTCGTAGAATTTCTCATTGTTCACGCTGGGCACAACGACGTAGAGTCTGTGCCATTTCATCCTGAGCGTCCAGAAGTTTAGAAGCAGTCGCGTCTTCTCGTAACCTGAGTGACATGTGGATGTGATCAGGGCAAAATTGTGCAGTGGCTTATTTGGTTTTATTGTAGGTGAGAAATCAGTAATGTCTACGCTATCAAAAATGTGTTACGTCCTTTAACGTGCTTGCATATAGCCTACACTATCAACAAAAGAAAAGAAGGCTGCAGGTGGTCATGCCTGTGGTAAATGGGGTGAACAAATCCACAATCATCCCGCGTGCTGCTGCTGCACAAGTGCGGTAAGACTGGGCATGCAAGTTAAACCACTGGGACGGCATTGCTGCCAGCCTTGAAAAGCTGTTGGGCTGCCCAGAAACAAGTATTCTAGGGGCAAACATCCTCCACACCAAAGCCATTGCAGGATGGGAAGGTTTGACATTGGACTGGACACAGACGGCCGGCTCAAACCCATCAAGGCTTCAATACCACCATCTGGATTCCTTTTAAAAGTGGTTCTCGTCTGCAACATAATATTCTTGATACAATATACTACAGCCAGAGATTTAACTTGATGAGCGTTGCAGCGGCCAATAAAGCTGTTAATAGCCGCCAAAATCTCACAAAATGTTGCGAGGGCGTTGCTTGAAAAGTTGTTCATGTGGCGATCCACCTACCAGCGCCAAGCAGAAATTCCTTGTCGCAGTTTGTTGTTTCAACTCCTGATGATGTGCACCATGCCGATATATTGTTTGTGCATCATTACAAGGTTGGGCGATACACGTCAAAGTACGCACAGACTGCGATTGATGTCGCAAGTCCATACATAGAGGCCTAGCCCTTGACCATAAAGTCGCTTACATGTTGGTAGGCATCTACAAATGGGGCTACAGAAATAGCCAAAAATACTGTAGGTGGACACCTGCAGAGAGTTTATGGGTGCCGTGTCGCAACTCCTAACCAAGTTCAGCAGGACCAAGCCGGTGTCGACCGTGTGCAAGGCATTGTGGAATTATATAATTGTTACTAGCTGAGCGGCTTTTCGGGTACCAAGTACGGCCAACAGGAAGTTACTTTAATTTGAAATGAGGAAGAGCAAGAGTGACCTTGTGGCGGTCCTAAATGGCGAGGTAACATGGCTCACAGCAAGATACCCATTTATGTCATTCGTGAAACCGTCGTTTCGACTGGGCGGGCTACATCATATTGCTCATACTACTTCTGAAAGCGTTGCGATATTTTCATTTATAGAGATAAGAAAATAAAACTATGAAAATAACAAGGGAAGGTTCGGTATTGTTCGTCGGGAAATTTTTAAAGAGGGTTGGCTAACTTATAGAATTTAAGGATATTTTCATATTTCTTTAATAGGTAATCACATGTTCGGAAGAATGCGGGATATTTTGGTTTCTGTTCACCATAACGTCCGTTGAATGCACGATTAAAATTTCATTGTTTGCCAACAAAGTCATAGCATTGTTAACAACAGGAAGAAATGTTTAGATGCTAAGAAACTGTGTCTCTGGGTCCTGAAGAAATATGACTAATAGTTTATATATACTTTATCTCTATACTAAGATATATTTGCAAAAAGAGAGCAAACAAAGCATGGCGTGAAGAATTAACGAATAACAAATGGAAGATCGAATATAAGATTAGGAAACGGAAAGAAAAGGATATCGAACGATGATGATGCAAGTGGAGTGCTATGTCCTGTATATGTCAATTATTAATATACAAGTGTTGGTTAGCTAAGAGGTTAATTATGCAGCCACTGTATTACGCGCGTGCGCGCGCGCGCGTGTGTGTGTGTGTGTGTGTGTGTGAATTCATGCTTCCGTGCCAGATGAAACACGTTGACGTCAACTAATGGATGTCCGATTTGTATTAATTGCAGCTTGGATATCAGAAAGAAATTCTGCTTTCACAATAAATTCTGTACCATAATATAGCTGCAATTGTATTTTTGTTTCACTGAATGCATTTTACCTAGAAATACGCTAAGGATTTATTTAATATTTTGTGCATGTTACAAGCGGTACAACACACTGAACAGGAATCAGATCACAATCAATTTTACAATATAGTCTCTACATTTGTTTATCAGTACTGAACTTTCCACTGCATCCGAATCAATACAAACCGTATGTTAATCTAAAACACCTTCAAAGGTGACTTCACGGTGAAGTTCTTGTCATAGGTTCACCGGCATTTCTTGGACAGGCTAGACTGTAAAGAAAGTAATGTGCAATGGAACACAGATTTCACTTCCGGATCATCACAAAAGTCTTATTACTCACTGTGCCCTGTAGCCAATATACACAAAGACTACCACACCATAAGCTCATATTCTAAAGAACAAACAATTACCTTTGAATCCATACCGTTAATACATAAATCTAACTCTTGTATCACCACCAAAAAGAGAGAGGAAAAAATGTATTGTTCTAAAAATAGACTAGGACTACATTCGTGGGCACTGAACCGTAACCAATAATTGTGATCTGATTCCACAGAGACGCACAACCGGAACAACCTCTGCCTTTTCCGTCCAGTCGAGAAAGAAACCTCGAATTTAATTCGTCGAAAGTGAGAATACTGTTCTGAACTACATTTGTTCAAATGTATTCAGGTCACAGTTATTACTTCCGATTCAGTACGCAATAAGTTTGTCCCCGTCTGTTTTCAGATAATTGTTTCCTCTCTCATATCGGTGGTGATACAATAGTTAGATTTAGTAATTGTTTGTATTGATTTAATGGTAATGGTTTATATTTTACTCTCTCTCTCTCTCTCTCTCTCTCTCTCTCTCTCTCTCTCTCTCTCTCTCTTGTTACGTGTCTAGGCTCGTACAAAAGTAACAAAGAAAAAAGTGAAGCCAACAAGCTTTGTAAAATTTAACAAAATAATTTATTTCCCTAGAAAAAAAGGTCAAAATATGAAAAAGGACTTGCGTTTTATGACTCTAATCCAAAATTAATCCTAGAATTAATAAATATAAGTCCTATCACTAAAAAGTTCTAAGTGAATCAAAGTTCGAATCCCGATGAAGTTCCAATATGGAAGGCGATGACGTCCTCTATAACCTGCTTTGTGTTGTCTTGTCAACAGTTCCTTATTGAATCATCAAGAATAATATTCCAGCTTTAGAATTCCGAATAATTTTCAGTAAATGTCTTTGTCCAAGAATTCTGAGAAGCACAAGTATTTTTCAGGGTAAATAAATTATTAATTCCGAAAAATTGGAAAATTCAAATCAAACTGGCAACAACAAAATAATACCTTTGAGCCCGAAGGTATGAATTACGACTGACCAAAAATCACTATGATACGTCAGTCTTAACCCTAACTGAAACGCAAAACGGATCACCTGATAAGGTCACGTGATCACTTCATTTCAAGCAACTTAGTAACATTATATGCCACCTGTCACGTCCGCCATGGACGAATTCGATTGTACTGAACGAATCTTACTATAAGATTCAATAAAAAAAAAAAAAATAAAACGAGATTTTTACTACAAAGCTGAAACTGCCTCTGAATCTAGGTCAGCAAAAGATACAAAATTTCAAACTACTGACTGTTTATCAGGT